>VMOF01000001.1:31262843-31365922 GCA_011764245.1 Trialeurodes vaporariorum
CTAAACGAAAACAGAACGATAACAAAACGAAAACAACAAAACTTAACAAAAACGAGGAGTATCAAATTTTAACAAAAACCAGAAGATATCTCTAAGAGCGGTACGAAAACGTGATCACCAGTGAAAGCTGGAGAAGGCAAGAAGCAAGATGGCAGTTAGAAAGAGACGTAACGGAGGACCCACGACCGATG
The DNA here is from genome assembly GCA_011764245.1 of Trialeurodes vaporariorum. NCBI lineage: Eukaryota > Metazoa > Arthropoda > Insecta > Hemiptera > Aleyrodidae > Trialeurodes > Trialeurodes vaporariorum. Next base: position 31,263,035 of record VMOF01000001.1, read on the forward strand.
ACAAAGATTACATATTTACAAGCCTACTCTTCGGGCCAGCCTATACAAACATCGATCTTTGATGTTCCCTTCGTCGATACGTACAGCTTTTTTTTTCGGAAGCTATTGACGGTAAATTGTGCCCTTTGTTTCTGCAGAAGATTCTCCGGAGACTTACGCTCCGTCCTCTCGAATCGGAATTACTCACGCCCTGAAATTTGACATAAATTGGAAGGTTAGCCGCTGGTGTCAGCAACCGGTATCTGACGCTGAATATCTACCATAACCGCTTCCTAAAGAGTGATAATGAGAACTGAAATACAGTGCGAAGCAAAATGAACCAAGTACAAAACAAATAGGTACGTACTTCATTCGCTGCGGAGATGTAAGGCGGTGACTATCGCGTCGGCCAGCACATCCTTTCCCGCATGATTTAAGTGGAGTCCTCGTCTGTTGTAGTGCGTCTCTGCATCCAGTTTGTCCGACATGTTGACGATGCGGACGTTCGAATACTTTTTCAGCAGAGTGTACAGCGTGCCGTTCATCCGACGGATCTTCTGGTTATCTTCCTCTATCCGTCGTCTACTACGTTCGTCGAACCGGTAGAAAATTTCCACGATGGTTACCTTGTTGGTAAGGCTAACATCCCTGACCACCTGCAGATTGAAGTTGCGTATGGCCTCTCTCGGCGGCTCGTCTCGATTGAATGTGTCGTTCGTGCCTCCGATGATGACTATAGTTTTGCCTGCCGCGACAGCTTCCACGCCACTTACTGAGAACTGAAATACCGTACGAAGCAAAATGAACCAAGAACAAAACAAATAGGTACGTACTTCATTCGCTGCGGAGATGTAAGTCCTCGAAGGCGGTGACTATCGCGTCGGCCAGCACATCCTTTCCCGCATGATTTAGGTGGAGTCCTCGTCTGTTGGAGTGCGTCTCTGCATCCAGTTTGTCCGACATGTTAACGATGAGGACGTTCGAATACTTTTTCAGCAGAGTGTACAGCTTGCCGTTCATCCGACGGATCTTCTGGTTAGCTCCCTCTATCCGTCGTCTACTACGTTCGTCGAACCGGTAGAAAATTTCCACGATGGTTACCTTGTTGGTAAGGCTAACATCCCTGACCACCTGCAGATTGAAGTTGCGTATGGCCTCTCTCGGCGGCTCGTCTCGATTGAATGTGTCGTTCGTGCCTCCGATGATGACTATAGTTTTGCCTGCCGCGACAGCTTCCACGCCACTTACTGAGAACTGAAATACCGTGCGAAGCAAAATGAACCAAGTTCAAAACAAATAGGTACGTACTTCATTCGCTGCGGAGATGTAAGGCGGTGACTATCGCGTCGGCCAGCACATCCTTTCCCGCATGATTTAGGTGGAGTCCTCGTCTGTTGGAGTGCGTCTCTGCATCCAGTTTGTCCGACATGTTGACGATGAGGACGTTCGAATACTTTTTCAGCAGAGTGTACAGCGTGCCGTTCATCCGACGGATCTTCTGGATAGCTTCCTCTATCCGTCGTCTACTACGTTCGTCGAACCGGTAGAAAATTTCCACGATGGTTACCATGTTGGTCAGGCTAACATCCCTGACCACCTGCAGATTGAAGTTGCGTATGGCCTCTCTCGGCGGCTCGTCTCGATTGAATGTGTCGTTCGTGCCTCCGATGATGACTATAGTTTTGCCTGCCGCGACAGCTTCCACGCCACTTACAACTTCCGCGAACCTCCTGCCGGGCTGGAAAACCACAGACACTTCTCCCGGGAGGCCTCGCTCTGCCATCTGCCCTCGCAGGCGGGTCTCGAAATCCCTGCCGTGGCTGTCGGCGAACACTTCCATAACGCACGTGTTGCCGGCGAAACGAAAAGAAAACAAAAACAAACCGAAAATAAAACGAAAACAAAACGACAACAAAACGAAAACGAAACGATAACAGAAAGAACAAAACTTAACAAAAACGAGGAGTAACAAAACTTAGAAAAAGCCAGGAGATATCTCGAAGAGCGGTTCGAAGACGTGTTCACGAGAGAAAGCCAGAGAACGCAAGAAGCAAGATGGCGGTTTGAAAGGAAGGTTACGGAGGACCCACGACCGATGTCAGAGATTACATATTTACACACCTTCTCTCCGGGACGAGGCTGCTGTGGACTTTGGGCAGAGGTCGCTACGGTAGCGCCAGTCCCCGTGGCAGCGGCGATTTCTCGCAACTGCGCGGCAACGGCAACCCTCATCTCAGGTATGATCCAATCTAACATTCCCTGTTACGGAGGCTCTCTCTTCAAACCCATTGCAGTCAATTTTTGTTCCCGCGTAGAACCGTGGCGAGAAGCGGATACTTTTTTCAGTTAAGTATAATGCGTATCTGATCCGAGAATTTCGACGACTCTAATGTGTCGGTTCTAGAAGGACCGTAGTATCCAAAGCGCGGTCAGTCAATGTGAACTGTAGCATTCATTTCCTCTCTTCCGTTCTCTCTGTCCGGTTACGTTTTTTGAGGGGGGGGGGGAGGAGCAGAAAAATGTGGGTCAGAAATACTACTCCTCCTGCATGCATGGTGAGGCCGTAAACAATCTCCTATAGCATGCTCGAATCTTCACCATCCACCAAGGTAGTTTGACCATCTCGGACCAACATTTTTCGGCCACTGCGGGGCCGATTGTCCACAATTTATGTTGTGGCACGTTCAGAAATTATGGCTCCCGCAGCAAATTCAGGAAGTAATGCAGAAAAAAGACAGGTGTTTATTGAGGATTGGTTAAACAGCTTTAAACTTCTTGAAAAATTTGGAAGAAAATGTTTTTTTTTTTTTAAATTTGCCCGGATAGTAAGTAAGTGAACATGCCCATTAGGGTCTTATCAGAGACTCCGACGGTCAGAGTTGCACGGACCGAAACCATGAGTTCCAAAAAAAAAAAAAAAAAAAAAAAAAAAAAAAAAAAAAAAAAAAAAATTTAAAGAACCGAAATCAAGCGGAAAACATTAATGTAAAGCTGTCTCTAGGTATGCGTTTTCGAAAAAAGTAGGAGCTGTAGCAAAGTGCATGAGAGCGACGAGAGAGCGGGAGAAAAGGGTTCTCTCCACCTGCGAATTTAAAAGAGCGAATTGCCTACTTGAGCCAATGGGCTTCTTTGTTGTCGATACATCAGACTCGACCTATCGACTTCAAGGCAGCTCATTGGCTCAATCAGCTTATTCGCGCTTTTAAATTCGCAGTTGGAGAGACCTCTAAACATTTTGTCATTCTCTTTAAGTGTTCTAGGATTACTGGTAATCGTCCACGACACTACTATTCCGACTTTTGTCATCGTACCGCTAAGCGCTCGACGATAACCGGCAATCGTCCAAAAAAATACCATTACAATAACGATTTCTCTTGTCATCGTGAGAGCTGGGGGATTACCGGTATTCCTCTAAGACTTTTACGCTTATGATTACGATAACTCAAGTCGTAATCGTGAGAGCTCAACGATTACCGGTAGTTGTCTTCATGAAAGGTTCAATACTGCTAACTCAGAAGTCCTCCGTTGCTTTGGTCACCGACGCTGTCTTTTCAAACGCTTGCGTAACTAGCCCGGCATTTTGGTATTCAGTCACTGTTTGACCTAGATGGCTTGTGGTCCAGTTGTCGCAAAAATCATCATAATATGCATTATGCTTTCATGGGACTGAAAAAACTTCGTCTAAAGGTTGCGTCCGATGAGTGCTATGATAGGGCTAACTAACCATGTGCACATGATGGTCATGATGGCGCAAGGCACAGCAGGAAGAGATACATGCAAAATACCAGGTGTACCAGACCACCCGGTTAGAGCATTTTTCTCGAAAACTGCTGAATCAAATGATTTGAAACAAGAAAGTCGAATAGGGAATGGACCCCAGATTTTCTGTTTTTGATATTTTCAAAAGCCTTCGATAGCCTTTGGGGGGGGGGGGGCTCAAACACATTTTTCAAGTTTTCTCGAAAAAGTCTGCGATAAAGGTATCTTTAAAAAAAAGTTCATATTCGTAAATTAAAGGCAATTGGCGACATTTCTGCTCCAATTAATTTTTTCCAAAAACCCCTAATTTTTTGAGTTGTAGGGGCTTTTTGGAATTTCTTTGAATCGGCCCTTGTGACCAACCTGTTTACAATGGCACATCAATCGAAAGGTCTCGATCTGATCTTTCAGAATCTTTAATAATTTGTGAGAAATTGTAAACAGGATGGTCACAAGGGTCGATTCAAAGAAATTCCAAAAAGCTCCTATAACTCAAAAAATTCGGGGTTTTTGGATTTTTTTTTTTTATTATTTGTTTTATTTTTACATGGTGACTACATAATTGTATTAAACCACTACGATATTAGTTAAGAGCTAAATCTAAGAATAAAATAAGGTTAAGTAGGAAAAACAAGGGTGGATTAAAAATCCTAACTAGAAAGGTTATCCCCCTGGGACGGGAGAAAAAAATTTGACGTTTGTCAATTGCGTTGGAGCACGAGATCTTCAGGTCACTCATTTGGAAGTTCCCGGTCTGGAACGGCTAACTTGAAAAGAAAATTCCAGATTGGCCACTCTATCGCTCAGTTGCGATGGAGTGGTCATAATCTGATTTAAAGTAAACGCAAGATCCGGACTAGATGCCGGCTGCGGCCTGGGCTCAGGCCGTGGCTCAGGGCCCCTGAGGGGGGCGTCCTGAGAAACTACTTTATTTAAAGGGGGGAGAGAGGAGTTATTCCGCTCCCCTATCCTCGGAAAATCAGATGACCTGAAGGTTTCGTGCTTCAGCGCATCATTGTATGAAAAACCCTTTTTAAGGGCTGGTTTGACAGACTGGACCTCCTTCAGCCTGTCAAATTTCTGGGTGTTGACCTTGTCCTTCAAACGTTTTTGAAGGATCTCGTGTCGCTCCCTGGTGACTTCTAAGGCAATTTCGCATTTCCGGTACTTGGCCGGATGAGACTTACCGCAGTTGGCACACTTTGGATCCACGATAAATTGTGGTCTCGGACATTCAATAGTTTTATTGTCCTCACCACACTTACCACACTTTGGTGCAAAATGACAAAAACGGCTGGTGTGATTGAAGGATTGACAATTTTTACATTGTACTGGTGTGTATGGAGAATTCGGCTTGGACAGCTCCAACACAACAGAACAATTAGCGATAGTTTTAATTTTTAAAATTTTTTCAATGTCGTCATCGTGATCGAAGGCGACAGCGAAAGAATTTAAATGCACAATAGTAACTTTCATTTTTGGAAGCAGTACAGTGAGCACAATATTATCATATCATCGTGGGTGAGCTCATGATGTTCCTCTCTCATTCGTCCTTCATCCCATTGGATTTTCATTGTTTTACCAAAGTGATTTATTAGTTCCTGGGTGTGGTCTTTTTTCACATGCACATCTCCAAAGTTCGTGACGTTCATGTACCCATCTGATCCTATTGCAATGCGTTCAATGTACCATGCCTTGGTCTCCAGAAGTCCTGATATGTCCCCCACTGCTACCACCGAATTTTTTGTGCTCCCGTGTAGTTTGCTTAGTAGCGGATTGTCTAGTACTAGTTTGCGATCATGTTGGGACGCTAGGAGGTCCCGCAGCTCTTCTTCCGTGTAGTCAACTACAAAGTCATATTGACAAGCCCAAAGTAAGTCGGTCCAATTAAAGCCAGCCAAAAACCACATTGACGTTTCACTTACATAACTGCAGTATTGGGCAGTGAGCTCAGATGTTATTGTCATCGCCACGACCAGTGCGCCCGCTGTGTATAGCAGATTCATCGAGTTATGTTCAACAGAGGCTCTTTCATCAAGCATATACCAGTGTACCCCTGTGTTCGGCGAAACTTCATCGTCAATGGTTCTGATATGGAACGCGTCTCTGATCGTATCCCACGGGATGCACTTACTCTCCAATGCCGTATGAAACGCTAGCCGTAAAAATTTTTCTGAGTACTCCCTGTGTCCTTCTTGATGAGCCTTTTTAAATCCAAATTCAAGGAATGTCATAACTTTCACGTCTGCGTAGGCCATCAAGTAGTAAAAGTTGGCTGTTTTCGTGAGCTTGTGGGTTCTGTCGTATACTTTACGTGCGTAAGCTGTAAGTTCGTGGCCAAATTGCTCCACTCTGGTAGGATATCTATCCAAAATCATGCACACGCATTTATAGTAAACGTCATCGCTTATTTCGTGCCTTGCAGGCAATGAATGTTTGTGTCGTGGGTAATGGTAGTAGGCGGTGGTGGTGGTGCGCCCCGCCCGGCCTCGACGTTGGGTTGCTGATATTTGGTCTATATCCCTTGGCCGAAGTTCTACACTATAATCCGACTTAAGTACTTCGACTATCTCCTCGCGCGGATCCCACACGTCAGTCACGCCCTCGAGAGTGATTCCATTTTCAGCTGCATTTGTGCAGACCATGACTCCTTCCGTGGCCTCATTAAATTGAGCTATCCCCTGGGTGGCGTTTTCTCTCCCTCTGTAAAAGACGTTTACGGCGTTGTAGCCTCTCTCTTTGAATTTGGCCTGGATGTCGACACATTTATTTTTCGTAGCGCTAAAGATGAGGTGTTTCCTCCCGGGTTTCATCTCCGCGAGGTCGAAGTCAAAGTCAGGAGCCAGTGTAACGCTTCTTTTTTTGTCATCTGCTTTTCCATGGGCAATCTCAACAATGTCCCTGTCCTTGACAGCAGCAGATCGGGCTGTTGCGGTGAGTTCTGCTATGGGGAGTTTCAACTCGCCTGATTTCATTTTCATTTTAAGATAAGCATCCACCGTGAGTACTGCTGGTTGGACTACATGGATCTCATCGAGCAATATCGCAACAACCCCATAGTAATTGTCATCGACTCACTCTTTCCCATAGCTCATGTATTTAATTATGACCTTATGGTGCGATTCGTCAATAAGTCTACTGGTGGATATAGACTCATTTTTCCCAACCTGATAATGTACTGCTATCTTAGTTGTGAGTCGATCTTGTTGGATTTTATGCGACTTGTACTTGTGCAATTGGATTGGCACTATTCGGAGGGGGTTGGCAACTAGGATAATGCCGGTTCTTCCCTCTTTAACTAGATGCTTGGCGATGGCGTACGGAAACTCAGTTGATTTGCCCGAGCCAGTGGGTGCGTATACTTGTTGTCTTTCGCTGCTTGCCATAAGTTCTTGGGCTTTCTTCTTCCAGTCGACTGTCTCCTGTTTGATGACATTGATCGCGCAACCCACATATCGGTTTGCTGGGTTGTATTTTTCACCTGGTAAATTGGGGTCACGCATAGTTCCAAATATAGCTATAACCTCTGTTTGAACGCAAGACACGATTGGTAGTCCACTCCATCCGTAAAAACCATACTTGGGGCTAATCATTGCTTTCACCTTACCTTCGTTGGTGTAGGCAAGCACCACCCTTTTTAATGCCACCATGTTAGACTCAGTAGAGTGGTCGATTCTATCTACCACAAAAAACAGCATTTGCTGTGAAACCGGGTTATCACAAAAGGCAAATTCTCCTACTATCGGCACAGCTAGCTCATCCTTGGCACCATATGCGACGTAATCTTCTTTTTTGAGTACAATAGATGGTTTTAACAATGTCTTTTTCATTTTTCCTTCAGTGTTATTGTCTGGCACGACAATACTTCGTCCTTCCGTGACATGATAGGAACTGAAAATAGTGTTTCGGTACTTGAAGGCGAACCCACTTCGATGCAGTAGAGTTTCTGTCTTCATTTGGTATATCACTGGGGCATCACCGCTAAGTAGACTATCTTTGGCGAAAGCTTGTTGTATGCCGAACTGGGCTGAAACGCTCTCCACATAGCTCCACATTACCTTGGCACCTATGTATGGTCTCCTCGCTTGGTCTATCAGAGTGGACAACTGGTTTTGGGCAGACTCAGTCATTTCGTCTCCATCTCCGTTTTGTCGGGTCGTGGCCAACTTTACCTTGACCTTGTTGGCCATTTCTACGTCCTTGTGAAAAAAGACATTTTTCTGCGATATCAACGGTCTCCATCCTACGTGTCCACAACTGATGGTTCCCCGATGGTATACCGACTCGTTGATGTAACTAAACGTGTTGTCAAACGTCCCACTCATCCCACTGTGCTTACCACAGATTCTTGTGTTGATTCTGAGTTCCTCGACAAAATCCTCCTCAGTAGTCTGACTGCACCGATCCAGTCGGGAAAGGTTGCTGTCAGATGTCTGTCATCGTGTTGATACTGTCTGCTACCATATCATGGGTGTTGGCAAACTCCTGTTCGAACAAGCAGTGCATTGAAATTATCACATGACGGCCATACCAGTTGACCCTATAAGCGTAAGCCATGATGGATAGCACTACAAGGATTATCCCGAGTCCTGGGTTCACATGGGTGTACACATGACCTTCGATATATCGAAAACTAAAAACGATATCGACCTTTGGTTTGCGCCAAAAAGTTTCTTTTTTTGTGCTCTTTCAGGTACTAAAATAAAAAAATAGGGCTCCCATAAGAAAAACGGAGGTGACCCCCTCCCCCGCCCCTCCCAGGGGGCGCCGAAAAAAATAACCCCCCAAAATGGGTCCCCCTCGATATTATTGGACACGTGTTTGGCCGTTTTTCAAAATTTGCAGCCGTTTTCGAAAAAACAGCAGTGGAAACTTTTTTTCTTAACACCCTGTATAATAATAATTTACCTCTTAGTTCTTGCTGCGTGGATCCGCCAAGCACCAAACTTTGTCAGCAAGCGAAGACCAGTTGTACCAACATTCCTATTGCCGTCTCGTTGCCAACCTATACAAATTCACGAAAAAAATGGCGGTGCGCACCTTTGCCCTCCGCTTACCTTTTCCCCCACCTACTCTAATTATATCGAAATAATGATTCGCGTCCAAACTAATTTCCGGAACTTTAAAAGATTTTGGTGTACTGGTCTATAGATTTTGCCCACTTCGAGGCTTTAAAATGCATTTATACCCGATTTTATGCATGACCTCTCTTTCATCTGTGACTAGAGATGGTAATATTTGCTCGGGGTGGGAAAAATACTCATTACGGTGATTGGTAGGATTGATGGTTTTTTTACAACATCCCTCGTAAGAGACACTTATATAAGAAAGAAAAGATTCCTGCTACCATGTTCGCAAATCTCGTTCTTTTTTATACAAAACCATATTTAAATATTAACCTTCACGATAAACTCAGCTCTGTATTTTAAATTTTAGCTTGGATATTCTGTTGACCCGCATTTAAACGAAGTATCTTATCAGCTAAGATGAGTCAATGCGCGTGAGATAGCTTACCTGGATTTTTATTCGCCAAACCGATCGAGCAATCTCCATCTATGACTGGGATAGTTATTTGATATAAATATTTTTGATCAGTCGATAGCTGTTTGATGTCAATCTTTGGTGTTGAATCAGAGTCGATTGGTGTAAACTCGAGAACCGATAAAGATTTACACCCTGCCAAGGATTTTCCTATTGGTCCTGAGAATGAATTTGGAGCTTGGACCAAGTGCCATAGAGGAAGTCCGTTTATATGCAACAGGCAAACTATGTATTGGAAAGGTTAGGTCTGTGGCAAAATGAACCTCTTTCCGCCTCAAAATGTCATTCTTGCTTTCTGTATTTACGGCAGTATAGTCACGCCCTATTGTACTTTTCCGCACACCGTGGCTAGTGCAGAGACCTACGCTGCCAATTAAGGGGCGCAGGGTAGTTTTTGAAGGTGGAAGTGAAAACACGATATAAAGGGTAATTAAACAGGTTTATAATATTAGTTAAGTTCACCAGACAAAATTGAAAATAATAAGTGTGCCGGAGAGAGCACGCGCAGTAGTGTCTCTTTTGTGGATGTTTTATCGCGACTGACTCCTTAAGAGAAATCAGGATCAAAGGGGGATGAGACAAAAGACAAGAAATGAGTTTGAAGACCAAGGGTGTGAAAGAATAAGAGAGAAAGTGGGAGGGTTACGCTTTAATCGTTACCATATGTGCTCAAGGCGGCTTGACTTGGGTCATCAGGGACCCTTGAGCTGCAGTTTTCAGCTCCAAAACAGAATGTGAAATTAACATTGCGAGTGCGAGCGAGACAGAGAGTTAGAGTGAGAGAGACTCCCCCCATTGAGAGGCGTAGCCGATCAATCGAAAATAAATCAATATAGATAAAGTTAAAAGGAAATTGGTTATGACCTAGTAAAAACAAAAAACATGAATAATCGATTAATCGATCGAGCTTATTATCGGCAACAATGTGTATGTACAAACTAACGTAAAAATTTATAATATAATTGAAAACGAAACACGCTAAATGCGTGTGAAAATAGAAATTATATAAAAAAGAGAGTTCAGTTCAATGATTTTCATTTGCAGTGTAAATAAGTGCATCATCGTTTTTCGTAACGAACACTGTTACCTGTTACACCTGTTACCACAACTGAAGTGTGCATTTTTTTGAAGGTCGTGAACCGGTCGCCATATTGGACTCTTTGGTATAAAAGCGGTCTTTAATAACTTCGTTATTATTGACTACTGAATAGAAATACCTCCTTAAGCGTCTAACGCCGATGTATTTTGGATTAAGTAGTCGTTATATTTGCACTAATTTTCAATTGGATATTTTGTAAATAACCTGAAGCAATAGCCGTTTTGTACCATACAATCGTAAATTGTTAATTCTTTCCCCGCTTATAGTGATCTGACCCTCAATCTGAGGAAGAACGGCATTGATAATTGCTTGAGGGAAATTTACTGAGATATGAACGCGTGAAGTGGGATGTTCATGTAATAATCAATATTAACAGTATTATTCACGTAAGGCCCAATCATATTTATTTTAGGCCACAAAATCCAAGATGGCTGCTGGTTTTCGATTTTCAAACACGATGCAACGTAGGTTACAGACACTCTAAGACATCGTTTAAGCTAAATTCTGCTTTGTAGCATTTTTTGCATTATTGATTCTTTACACGGCATAAGGGCAGTGTTTTTATTTCAAGATTCTGAATAATTTATTAGAATTAAAATTTTTATGGTTTAAATGAAGAGGTGGATCCTCTAAAGGTAATCCTGATGTACCGTATTGTGTAGATTCAGGGAATGTTTCGATAAAACCCAAACGCCACAGTGTAAAAGAACGAACAATTTTAGGGAATGGGCGGTTTCGAATAAATCTAAAAATTTACTAGGTATCTTCCTTGAAATATTTTCATAATATTACGCTCAGAATATTTTGCGGTGTGTTTCAAAAGTATATTTTCATAAAACGTTCAGTCTTGATTAATAATAGTGTCGTCGCAACGACGATAGCTTAAGAACGTTATGACATTGATTGTTGTACCTTAATTTTGAGGATTTGTTATTATTAAACGTTAATGTAAGGAAAAGTAAAAACTTACCTTAATCACCTTGTGTTCTCCATGCATTTCGTTCGTTAGGCGCACTAAATCTATAACAACGAAGAGGAAAACGACTATTAATGAGTGTAATTATCTGTTGTTGCTTCGCGATAAACGGTGGAATAAACGGCGTCCTTTGTATATATCGTAAGATATCTGAATAAATATGGCGCACATTCATTTTCATAGAAAGACAGGACCACGTACTTTTCCGCACACCGTGGCTAGTGCAGAGATCTACTCAGCCAATCAAGGGGCGCAGGGTAGTTTTTGAAGGTGGAAGTGAAAACACGATATAAAGGGTAATTGAAAATAATAAGTATGCTGGAGAGAGCACGCTCAGTCGTGTCTCTTTCGTGAATGTTTTATCGCGACTGACTCCTTAAGAGAAATCAGGATCAAAGGGGGATGAGACAAAAGACAAGAAATGAGTTTGAAGACCAAGAGTGTGAAAGAAAAAGAGAGAAAGTGCGAGGGTTACGCTTTAATCGTTACCATATGTGCTCAAGGCGGCTTGACTTGGGTCATCAGCGACCCTTGAGCTGCAGTTTTCAGCTCCAAAACAGAATGTGAAATTAACGTTGCGAGTGCGAGCGAGACAGAGAATTAGAATGAGAGAGAGACACGACTGAACAGTGAACACCTATTGCAACCTAAAACTCTACCTCGACGGATTTTGATTTCAAACATTCATCTAGACTTATTGTGATTTGTAAGACACATCCTGACCCTTGGGCGGTATGCCCAAAATACTCTGATTGTGGCTCACTTACAACTGTTTTTTGTTCCTCTTTAATGAATGTTATCAGTGGTGTAAATAAGGATCGAGCGCCCGCCCGCGAACTGGTAAGCTGCGCCCCCCCCCTTCAAAAAATGTCAACTATACTTTTTAAATTTCATTGTTCTAGAACAAAGAAAATTAATGTAAGTAAATAAAGGGAGCTCGCTTTATTCATTTATACACATTACATGCATAGGTAATAAAACGAAATTTATCTTCTGCTGAATGAAAAAAGAGGGGTTTATCCGGGCCGGGGGTGGGGGTCAGTGGTGGTTTAAAGTTAAGTGAATGATCATAGGAATTGTCAAGAATCATAGAAATTTCTATAGAAATATACATACAGGGTGTACCAGACCACCCGGATAGGTACTTTTTCTCGAAAACGGCTGGGCGTGGAGAGCTGAAACACGAAAGTCAGACCGGGAATTGACCCCAAAAAATTCAATGTAACTATTTTCAAAGCCCCCCGAAGGCCCTCTGGGCGGTTTTTTTGGGGGGGGGGGGGGTTCGAAACACATTTTTCCATTTTTGGCGGGAAAAAGTCTATAAAAAGTACAATAATAAGTTCAGATCCTGAAAGAACAACTCATTGCCGACATTTTTGGTGCAGTCAATTTTTCCAGAAAACCCCAATTTTTGGGGTTATGGGCCCTCTTGGGGGGAAATTTTCCTTCGGCCACTGTGACCACACTATTCAATATTTTTACAAAAACTAAAAACCATCTGAAAGAAGAGATCAAGACCTTTCGATTGATGTGCCACATAATACCTAAAAGTGACAAATTAAGGCCCCCACTTAGATTCCAAAATTTGGGGGTCTTTGGGCCCCCCCCCACGTAAAAAAGTCAAATAGCAAGGTATGGCTTGTGATACATCGATCGAAAGCCCTCAAAGAGTAGAATAAGATGGCGCAATCCAAAATCCTCTACAATCATTACTTTCAAAATGGCGGCCATTTGAAAATTATGGGTGTTCAACGGTAAGTCCTGGGAAAAGAGTCCAATGTTGAACGATACATGGAATGAAAGGCCTTAAAAAAACAAACGAATGGCGCAAACCGCAAATCAATCCGCCGCTTCAATCAAAAGTTATGGCCGATTGAAACTTTAAGGGCTCAATAAGGCCTATTTGAGGCTGCTTAAATTTCAATCGGCCATAACTTTTGATTGAAGCGGCGGATTGATTTGCGGTTTGCGCCATTCGTTTGTTTTTTTAAGGCCTTTCAATCCATGTATCGTTCAACATTGGACTCTTTTCCCAGGACTTACCTTTGAACACCCATAATTTTCAAATGGCCGCCATTTTGAAAGTAATGATTGTAGAGGATTTTGGATTGCGCCATCTTATTCTACTCTTTGAGGGCTTTCGATCGATGTATCACAAGCCATACCTTGCTATTTGACTTTTTTACGTGGGGGGGCCCAAAGACCCCCACATTTTGGAATCTAAGTGGGGGCCTTAATTTGTCACTTTTAGGTATTATGTGGCACATCAATCGAAAGGTTTTGATCTCTTCTTTCAGATGGTTTTTAGTTTTTGTAAAAATATTGAATAGTGTGGTCACAGTGGCCGAAGGAAAATTTCCCCCCAAAAGGGCCCATAACTCCAAAATTTGGGGTTTTCTGGAAAAATTGACTGCACCAAAAATGTCGGCAATGAGTTGTTCTTTCAGGATCTGAACTTATTTTTGTACTTTTTATAGACTTTTTCCCGCTAAAAATGGAAAAGTGTGTTTCGAACCCCCCCCCCCCCCCAAAAACCGCCCAGAGGGCCTTCGGGGGGCTTTGAAAATAGTTACATTGAATTTTTTGGGGTCAATTCCCTGTCTGACTTTCGTGTTTCAGCTCTCTACGCCCAGCCGTTTTCGAGAAAAAGTACCTACACGGGTGGTCTGGGACACCCTGTTTATCGAAAGCATCGATTTTGGGGCCCTTTTCCCCCTCCCCAGAATTTAGCACAGCACCTAGGCATGGGGACCTTTAGGTGGTCATTACTGACACCAAGACGTAGCGATTAAGCCCTAAAAACCTTTGATGGGAATTTGTTCCACCATTTGCCGTGTTTTGATCCCCATTGCCTGGACTAGATTTTTGAGCCATAAACGGGCCAAATTGGTTCTAAAATAAAGGCGTAACTATGCAAAGGAAAAATCATGTGCAATTTTGAGTTGCATCAGTAATGATTACAAGTTTCTGTTTCGTAGATAATCTTTTCTGATACAACTCCAAATTACACATGATTTTTCCTTGTATAGTTACGCCTTTATTTTAGAACCAATTTGGCCCGTTTATGGCTCAAAAAATCAAGCATAAATTAAGAAGGTGCTGACATTCCGATTTTTTGTCTAATACTCGTCTGCTGAGAGAAAACAGCCGAAAAATGTTTTGGCTAATACTCGTCTCTTTAGAGAAAACAGCCAAAAACCGTCTAAAAACGGCTATTTTCGGAGCCAGTGACAAGTAATGCCATCCATCGGATTAAAATTTTCGGGAGTTTGCCATGGAATCACCTTAAGATCGGTCAAAAACTGATTTTAAAGTAAATTTAAGTACGATTCCCTGTTTAAATTTACCTCGATAAAATAAGATCCAAAAATTGTATCGTCCCATACGCTAAGTTTCTCAATGCGTTGATCACGAGCTTCGACAATCTCGTGCGGATTTTCGTGTGACCAGGCATAAGTCCAGTGACGACCTACTTGGCCGTGCCGAATGATAGTGGATTCATCAGAAAAAATTATGCGCCCTGAAAAATGAGGGTTTCGATGTTTTTCCGTGGCAGCCAACGCACAAAATTGAACTTGGCGCTCAGTATCACCGGGATGGAGCTTCTGTACGAAAATATGTTTGAACTTTTTGATACCGATAACTGTTAAAAACAATTATTTTTTTTTCAAAAATCATGAAAACAGCCGTAAGTTCGTCAAAAAGTCCACAAAATAAAAGTTATACACATGAATCGAAAGGTCTTGTTAATATCTATTTTTTTTAAATATGAAGATCATTTCAAAAGCTTTATTCAATAGAAAGTTAAGGGCACTTAAAGGTTTCAAATTTGAACCTCCCTCCTTTCTTTACCCTTGGGCCAAATTTAAAAAAATAGGCTAAATTCTGAACCCTGAAGTCATCCGTCAAACTTTCTCAGGAATCCGTCCAGGGATACAAAAAACCCCATTTTGATTAAGGTCCTTTGTAAGTATGACCTAATTTTCTTACAGCATGGTAAGAACTGCTCATTCTTGATAGGTAAGCATGTATAAAAACGAAAAACAAACAGACTAGACGCGACGATGAGATGTTAGACAATGTGGACACGAATGACCAAATTAAAGAGATAAATTGTTGAATAATATGGTATCTGAGTACCTGAGAGAAAGACATCATTAGGCATTATTATTAATGAACTTTTATTTAACTTCACATACTTATTTGCATCACAATTAAATACAGGTAGGACAGAAGATTCTAGAACGACAACTAACGATGTCGAGTGATGAGAGCTATCATTGATGATACTTAGATTTAGTATTGGCGGAAGAGTACAAAATCACATTTTCCAACAAAAATTAAAAATTATACAGGGTGTACCAGACCACCCGGATCAGGCATTTTTCTCGAAAACTACTGAACCAAATGATTTGAAGCAGGAAAGTCAGACAGGGAACCAACCCCAAATTTTTCATTTTTGATACTTTCAAAAGCCCCCGACAGCCCCTTGGGGCCCATTTGGGGGGGGGGGGTTCAAACACATTTTTCAAAAATTTCAAGCATTTCGCCAAATAAAAATGTAGGGGCTTAAATGGCACACACCATGGAATCGAGCCAATTCTGCCATTTAAGCCCGAAAATTTTGATTTGGCGGAAAACACCTTATTTTTTCACTTAAAGGTATCATGTGGCACATCAATCTAAAGGTCTTGATCTACTCTTTCAGAATCTGTCAATGTTTTTGAGAATTTCACAACAGGGCGGTTACAAAGGCCTATTCAAAAATATTCCAAAAAGCTCCCATAGCTCAAATATTGGGGGTTTTTGGAAAAAGTTTATGGGACAAAAAATGTCGGCAATTGCCTCTACTTGAAGAATAGAAACTAATTTTTATACCATTATTGGAGACTTTTACGAGGAATCTTGAAAAATGTGTTTGAAACCCCCCCCCCCCTAATGGGCCGCATGGGGCAGTCGGGGGCTTTTGAAAATATCAAAAATGAAAAATTTGGGGTTGGTTCCCTCTCTGTCTTTTTTGTTTCAAATCATTTGGTTCAGTAGTTTTCGAAAAAAAAATGCCTGATCCGGGTGGACTGGTACATCCTGTACTTACAATATTGACGCAAATAAAATTAAACACCCCACGCGTTTGTCCGTGAATTATGCATTGCATGATTCACCAAGAATAGTTGCTGTCAAGTCGCCGAACTATGAATCAAACCTTTCAATGTGACGACGAGTAACGTAGCATTTGCAGTAAAACACTTCTTTCTTTTTTGCGAGGCTCCCTCAAAGGATTGCTGCACTTAAAGTGACAGTAAAACAGAGTTAGAAAAATGTTATGTATGTATGAACGAGAGAGAGCAAATGAAAAAGTAAATGCATGCTCTTTTTAAAGATGAAAAGTGTAAGCGCTTGACTCCACTCAAAGCAGATTGCGTGCATCTAGACGTTCACGTGTTTTCGTCTCGTACATTATAAACTGCCTCTAAACCATTTTCTTAAGTAAATATTTTCTAACTTTATAGAATAACAGTGAACAGATACATTTGAAATTTAGATTTTTTCCCCCCTTCCCGACCCGACCGCTCGCATATTGAACTTTGGCTTCCTCGCTGGCTCTCCCTTGTTCCCGTACGCATACTCTCCTCGAGCTTTCCTCTCCGTCTTAGAGCTTTATTCCCCCTCATCCCTCCATGTCTTCGTCGTTTAACGTAGACAGTCAAGCATTATTATTATATCTCCTGTCCATTCAAGGAAAGGGATTTCGGGGTAGAAAAATTGAATGCATAAGTAAATAAACCCTGTAAGCAACATTTCCTATGATGGATCTATTGTATGAGCCTTCTTTATACCATCACCTAGCATGATTGATGTCTCACTCACCCATGCCTTTTCTTTCTTTCGGTAAATATGTGACAGTCTATTCAAGAAATAAAATGTGTGCACGTCCTTATTTCCCTCTCACTTCATTTTAAAAGAAATTCACCCCCTCTCAAAAAAAAAAAAAAAAAAAAAAAAAAAGCTCTCGCTGAAAATTTCATTACATTTTGTTGCACTTATTTTAGGCCCCCGTCGATCTCATTCGACGACGGTTTATGCCTGTAGCCAACCAACACATTTGAAATAACGTTGCAAGAAAGATGATGTGCGGTCAACCGGAAAAAAAAGGTTGGGCTGGGACAAAAAAATAATGGGTCTTCAAGAAACTTCGAGTTAAAATCTTCAAAATTTGATGCAACTTCATCATCATTCATATTACTTTCCAATTCATTTGAGATGTTTTGCCGAAAGCATAGACGTATAGAAAAATGGGAAACTTGAAAAATAACGAGCTTAAAAATCGTAGTTTACTGTTTAATCGAAGCACTTTTATATCTACCTGTAAGACAACTCAATGAGGAACGTTGTTGGTTTAGCATTACAAGACTTTTCCGTTTTGTTAATTATCCTTACCTTAACACCGAAGAGCCAAGAGCGCCTGTTCATCCCGATTTTGCCTGATGATTTTTATTTCCGTTCAGGCCTGTCATTAAATGAATCAATTCAAAGAACAGGCAAATGTTTTGGTTGGTTGGTAGATTTAGCTGTATGAAGGCTGATAATGGGTCTACTGAAAAAAAAAAATTAATCCCAAATTCCAATGATACAACCAGGAGCACAACGTTATGTCAACCGAGATCAGTCTAGTAGTGCTACCAGTTCTGGAGTTACTAATCGAATATGGATGAAGTATGTACCAGAATTTCCTCAAAATTGTCGAAAACTACGGTGCAAAAACCAGAATTCTGGCAAAATGACAAAACCTTACCTCGGTTGACGTATCGTTGTGCTTCTGGTAATCCTTTTTTTATAGCGTAGCTGTCAAATAGCACAATTTAACGATGAGTGTATAGCAAAGGTCAAGTCTTACAATTCTAGACTCGTTGCGTCACTCATAGACAGACTCAACGACAAGGGACCAAATAATGTTTGGTCCTGAGCGTAAGCTCTCTGATTGGTCGAAACCGTACGCAAGATGCACGCAATTCAATGCTCGGGACCTGTCATTATTTGGTCCAAGGTTAACGGAACATCAATTAATAATCGGCCGGCTGGACTTTCTGTTATCAGGTTGTTTATTTTTTCGAAATGAGGGGAGTTTTTCCGAATAAACCCAACGTTTTTCAGACAGATCGAGAAACTGAAAGTGCCCGATAGGTGGAAGCGAAATACTGACATTTCAATCGGCGGGGGGGGGGGGGGGGGGTGGATTTGAATGGAAACGGAAGGTAAAGAACGAAGAGAAAGACGCGAAGATGAAAAGTGGCAAAAATGTGAAATGTGGCATCGCCCGATTCAGGGAATCTGTTGCCTGCATAATCACTTTCATTGAATAAAGAGCAAGATTGAGGGTACGAGGTGGCGCTTCAGGGCGGGGGGGGCGGCTTACTGAGGGGCTACCAGCTGAAGGGCGCTTTAAAATATATGAAACTTGTATGAGGCATAAGGCATGGCTTCGTAAGGAAGACGGAGAACTGGGCTATGCCAACAACGCCTGGTGTAGCCCAGCAAGGAGGGTAGAAGATCTGATTAAGTTTACAAATGAATACAGCGATTGAACTAACTTATAATATCAATGTTCCGTTTTCGTGCTCTCATCTCTTTCGCTCTCTTCCTTGTCCCACTGAGCCGCTGTCCGTCTCTCTTCCTTGCTCGTTCTCTCTCGCTCTCTCTTTCTCTCTCCCTCTCTCACTCTCTCGTCACCTCTTCGCCGCACTTACCCGCCTCTCCATCTCACCAGTGCTAACTCATGGTTTATTCCTCCTACTAAGAATGTCCATACAAACTTGATAATTAGCTCGCTTTATAGCTAGAATTGCAGATGAGCGAAGGAGGGCTGCCTCTCGGCAGTCAGCATAGTCTCGTGGCTCTCTCATTCCTTCGAATGAATAATAATTTTGAATATATTGTTAGAAAATATATATATAAAAAATTCGAAAACCGAGGGCTGCCCTACCTTTTTGTTTTGTTCCTCCTTTCTCTTCTCCCATCTTTCGTATTTTCCTATCTGCTCTGTTTGCCTTTCGTATAAAATTGGGCACGCCGTCTTCGCGCCAAACATTCGTTTCCTAGTCACCGGGCCCGCGCGTTGTCTTCGCTAAAACACGGTCTGACCTTTTGGTTTTTTGTATTTTTGTCTTGTTTGTGTTTTTTAGCTTTGTTTTGTATTACTTTTTTTTTTGTTTTTTGTTTTTTTTAACACTCACGGTGGAGGAGTAAGTTTCACAGTGCTCGCGGTACCGTGCGTTTTTGTAGTGCCTGCATTTCGAGGTGACGCAACAAGCAAAACATCACGGTTAAGTAAAGAACTGCGATAAGTGTAGTGCGAAACTCTGGGCAAGATCTGCTTTGTGAATCTCTTCCACCCTTCAGCGCTTCACGTTCACGTCACCTGGGCCCCAACCCTGCTATCGTGTTCGGAAACCTGTCTCTTTGAAATAAAAAGTCCCGTTTTCGGAGTCGACCAAACCTCATCAAGTACGTTCCATCACATTATTTAACATCCTATGCCCCTATTACTGATGTTCCTTCGCTTATCTATTCTTTTTTTAATTTTTTTTTTTTTTTTTTTTTTTTTTTTTTTTTTTGTGGGTGTAATCCGGAGACAAAGAGAAACCCAGCTCAAAGCTTGCCACACGTGTCCTTTTTCTAGCTCAAGTTTGGTCGGGACTCATCTAAACAAATACAGCGGACACAAAATACAACAAAATAAATGGACAAAATACAGCGTTGCCAAATGGCACGCTGCGCCACTGATGGGAAGCATAGCATGTGCTGGATCTCTGTTTGTCTGTGTTCAAATTGTAGGAATCATAACCTCACTTTTCATTTTCTCTTTCCACTCAAGTGTTATGAACCAATTTGGTCGAAACTGTTATGCGCATAAGCGATCTGGCACACATGTCTGCCGCCTGTAGCAGCACTTGTCTTTAACCTATGCTGGTTGTGGTTTGTCTTCACCAGCTCGAACACATTGTTCTTTTTCATTCATCATGGGCCATCGTCGTTGTCTCAGGAGCATTGCTTTCTTCATTGCTTTTTCCATTGCTATGTTGGAAGATTCTGGAATTGCTGGGTTGACTTCCGTGCTCCTTTTCCGGAAGGAATTTGATCTTGGCTTCCCACTTGGACTTGGTGTCGAGTTCTAAGCTAAACTGTAATTGGTGTTCGGACTGAGTAGTGATGATGATTTTGCTGCATTTTGAAGTTTTCACTAATGTTTTTAATTTCATGTTTTCATTTTCCTGCAGTTCCAAACGATTTTGTAGAAATTCGTTTGCCTTCTGATCAGTTTTATATGCCGTGTTCTTCTCGTCCAACTGTTACTTGATATGGTCGCTAAATTGTAAAACCCAGAAAATTGTTGAACGAAATAGACTTTTTACTTTCCCTCTCATTTTTGTAAAAAAGAGAAAAAGGAGGAAGAAACTTGTCACACATGTCTACCGCCTGTAGCAGCACTTGACTTTAACCTACGCTGGATGTGTTGGGTTGTCTTCACCAGCTCGAATACATGGTTCTTTTTCATTCATCACGGCCATCGTCGTTGTCTTAGGTTGTCTTACTTTCTTCAATACAGTCCGCATTGGATGTTGGGGGGTTTCTGGAATTTTTGGATCGACTTTCGTGCGCATTTTCCGGAAGGAGTTTGATGTAGGCTTCCCACTTGGACTTGGTGTCCAGTTCTGAATAAAACTTTTTTTCCCTAAAATTATGTGTCCGTAAATGCTCTCCTTTTGAGCTAGCTACAGCCCTGAAGCATTAAGAAATGTTTGGCTTTTTTGGGATAGCGACCACCATTATAAACCAAATATCATAAAAATTGGTGTCCCGGGGTAGTTACGCGTAGAATCTATTCATGACACCGAGAAATTCAGAAATGAAGCCTGACTGTACTCTTCAGGCAATATTGTACGTTCAACGGCACACGTTTTATGTTACGGATCGAAAATTTGAAAAATAATTGCTGAAATCAGGTATGAAAAACTCTTGAAAAGATTTTTCTTTTTATTTTGTTCGATAAGACGCATTTTAAGCGAGATAATCGCTGCACAGTTTGTAAAAGTAGGCGCTTTTACTATAGCGGGAGGCCCGAAGAAGCCGCGGAGTGGCGCGGCGGGTAGCTTACTTACTGCCGCTCACCATGGTAAAAGCGCTGACTTTTCCACATTGTGCAGCGATTATATCGCTTAAAGCTAAAACAATAAAGATTACCAAAACTCTTGGAAGAGTGTTTTCCATCTGGTTTCAGTAATTTTTTTTTTTTTTTTTTTTTCTCTCCAAATTTTCAATCCGTAACAAAAAATGTGTGCCACTGAGGGTACAGTACAAGATTGCCTTAAAAGTACAGTCAGGCTGAATTTCTGAATTGTTCGATGTCATTGATGGATTCTACGCGTAAAATTACCTCGAGACACCAATTTTCATGACATTTGGTTCATAATGGTGTTCGCTATTCTTAAAAAACTATAAATTTTTTAAAACATCAAGAGGCTGTACCTCAGAAAGGTAGCATTTTTGCACCTATGTTAATGGGGGGGGGGGGGTCTTATTTTGACCTCTAGAATACGTGGTTACAAGTACGACATACAGGGTGTCCGAGAAATGAGTTCACTCTTTTGCTGTGAGTGCCTGGTTGATTGTAAGAATGTAAAAAATTCAGGAATAATCTATTACCCCTAAGCGATTCTAGAGAAAATGTCGGGGAGCTCCAACCCCCTTAGGGACTGGCGTAGGCCCCAAAATGTACCCCGTGTTGTCGATATATCGCATATTTCAAATGGCATCAGGGGGTATTTTTTATTTCATCATTTAAGAGAGCTTAAGTTACTAAGCAATTTCGTTTTTCCAGATTCTCGGTAGCCCCTTAAAACAAAATGGCGGTCAAATAGCTACCCCATACTTTAGAGACCCATCACTTAGATTTTAATTTTTAATTTTTGATAATCTAGGCCCCCCCCCCGAAATGTTTTTAGTTTGGAGGATCTTGCTCAAAATAGTCAAATGTAAAGGGGGTGAAATTGTACATCAATCGAAAGTTCTTAAAAAAAGGAAAAATTTGGCGCAAACCCGAAGTCGCTACAATGCGTTTATCAAAAATGGCGACCATTTAACCATTTTGGGGGTGGCGACCGACCCCCCCCCCCCAAATTAAAATCCCTCCATCGAGTGATACACCACCAAAAGGTCTTGGAAAGAGAAAGAGAATGACGTAAACCGGACGTCAATACGATGCTTGTATCCAAAATGGCGGCCTGTCAAATTTGTTTGGCTATGATCCTGCACGGTCATAACCCGTGCCAAAATTCACTTGCAGAATCGGGCTTAGTGGCGGAGCTACGCACTACGCAGGTATCATGGAGACTCCTGTACAATTTGGGATGTAAAATCTGTGTTTCCGTTGAGAAAGTGAAAAATTAGTCAGGAATCTCCCGTGATACGTGCGCATCTCCGTTTAATCTTGCCGTTGCAGCTGTTTTCTGAGTTTATATTTGAATTTTTTACTTATATAGTTAGATTTTCCTGATTTTCCCTGGTTCCTACATAGGTTCCAGTGTTAAGTCTACATCACCTGTAACAATTCATTTGCGTTTAGAAAAAGTTTGCAAGAGGCAAAAATCCGTTTTTGAGCCTGGCTTCAAATCCTTGGAGCGGGGGATGCCCAGTCCACCTGCCCCCCCCCCCCCCATTGACGTGCCTGCTAGTTCTGCTTAGAGTCCCTGTATGTAGAGGAGTCAAGACAAGGGTAGTCACTAGTCAGCCTTTGACTGGTCATGAGTTTTAGGCTGTACGGGCGCCGCGCCGCACTATGGTCCAGAAATCCGATTTAGGAAGACATTAGTTTCCATTAAAATCGCCCAATATCTTGAAAACGGCTCATCTGACATCAAAAATGGCTATTACAAAAAATTTAAAACGGTTTACGTTCTATCTTTTTTGTAATAACCAGTTTTGGTGTCAGATGAGCCGTTTTCAAGATATTGGGCGATTTTAATGGAAACTAATGTCTTCCTAAATCGGACTTCTGGACCATAGTGCGCTGCCGCCATTCAACCGGATGCACATGCACATGCATTTGCACATTTGTTTACAAACGAAGTGGTAACGGTATTTTACGAATAAATCAGTTAATTTACTGTTGATAAACTTTTGAATTTTAACTATGATGCTCCACAAGAATAGGGGTGTTCTGGAAGGGGGGGGGGGATACTTTTGCCCGGAGCGGCACTCTCCGGGGGCGGCATAATCAGAGTAAAAAAAGAAGAAAAAAAGGGGTTTCAAAATGAATCATCGAAGGCTGCAAAATGAGTGTGTGGCAAGTAAAAAGAAAGGTCATCAATTTTATAATTTTGAGGGGCGGCAATTTACGGGACGGAGGTCGGCAAAATTGCATTACTGTCCCCCCCCCCCGGAAACCTTGGCACGTTCCTGTTCAAGAATGTCTATAATTCCCAATAGAATCATTAATTAGGTAAATAGATGTCGATCAAACAAAGACAGCGAAAAATTACACCGTTAGAAACTCTACGACACTGTAATCTTTGCCTTGGACCAAAACACAACATCGGCCCTCAGAATGTAAACAAATGTGCAAGAACGCTTCCAATGGCGGCGCCCATGATTTCACTTGTCTGAACTCTATAGGCGCATCCAGGGACTCCAGTTCTGCTCACAAGGGGAACGTCCCAAGTGTCCGCCTCCGATTTTGACGAAATATTGCTCAAAATCTTCCTTGAGTGACGCTGATTAACACCCTGTATTTACTTTTTGCGAATGCGCCTTTAAAGTTGGAGAAAAAAAAAGTTCAAATACTAGCCGAACGCTGATTTTAACCTCTTTTGATTTTTTTCTCCTTCTTCGTAATGAACACCCTGTATTCCACCAGCAGTGAGTTCATCTAGTCTCGTTCATTTCTCAGTGTGTTTGTGTGCTTTTGAGATCTCCTACGCGTCAATGTGTGTGCACCACGGCAACTTGTAAGCACGAGCATTTATTGTTTTGTTTTTTTTTTTCTTTCTTTCTTTTTCGTGCGGCTGCCGACACCTACGAAAGTGGTAGACTAAGGGCGCGAGTTTATTTAAATATTGTCTCGGCATCGGTTCTCAATCGTTGCGACCATTGTTCTCCAGTCCCACGTGTGCGACCTCTCACCTCTGCGCCTTCTAACTCCCTCTATGCTCTTGGTATCGTGCATTTTGCGCCTTCTTTCTTGCTCTCTGCTCCTTCCCTTCTTTTTTTTCTTCTTCTTTTGCTTTGTCTTTCCATCGTTATCGTCGATCGCTTTCAATTTCCTCGACTTTAATTTTAGTATGTGCTCAATCTGTTTGAGTTTAGTATGACTACCTCAAGTTCCAATCAGTATTTGTTAAAATTTACAAACAGACTAAAGACCTTGCGCTTGCTTTCCTCGTAAGTTAAATTTGAAGTCATGGAGAAGGTCGACTTATTAGAGGTGCTCAGTGCACTCCCTCGAATCTATATTTGAAATGTGTTGATATGGACGAAATGCAATGTTGCCAGATTTCGGGAGCCGCAGCAAAGTTC
This sequence comes from Trialeurodes vaporariorum, assembly GCA_011764245.1. Lineage (NCBI taxonomy): Eukaryota > Metazoa > Arthropoda > Insecta > Hemiptera > Aleyrodidae > Trialeurodes > Trialeurodes vaporariorum. Next base: position 31,287,958 of record VMOF01000001.1, read on the forward strand.
AACATTTAAGCATTTCATTCGTTATCAACACGAAGCCAATTAAGTTCTTCGTTCTTTTGCTCCTCGCCAGTGGCGAGGCGTGCGATTTGGTAACGTTCCTTTTCCCCCATTTAAACACATTAGAAAGGTCAAAATGCCTGGTCATCGCCGATGACTGAAGCGTTCGACTCTTTTGGTGAATTTAAATGGAGAAACTACATTCTTGCCAAATTTCACGCCTCACCACTGCTCCTCGCCTCTCTTGCAGTTTACGTGGGTGCAAAGTGTCGGTTCCAAACTTTTGCTACTACAGCCATGGAGAGGGTCATTGCTGATGTAACCACTTGGAAAAAACGTGTCTACAAGAATTTAGGAAAAACGCAGGGAAGACATAGGAAATATAATATGCCTCTTTATTTTGGAAGAGGGCCGAATAAGTCAAATGATATTAGTTCTAGAGTTTTACCGGCTGGAATTGGCATTAAAAGTACATGAATAGTCTCATCAGACATCTTACATTTTTGACTTGGAAGAGAGGATCTGACAAAAGTTAGAAGTGTTTTAACTCCAACAGTTATCAGTTAAGCGATTGAGTTTTGCAACTATAGATATAAATTATTCCTGAATTTTTAAGAAGTGGAGGTAGCAAAATAAACTTCCATCGCCTGTAATAGCTTCTTTTTTTCGTAGCCGATTAACATACTTGCCTACTTCGTCTGATGACATTAGTACGCTATGAAGCTGTGTTTCAAATAAACGTTACACCATGAGCAGAAATTGATCACGAATCTAGGGAACTCTGATGATGATTGATAATTAAAACTGGAGAAAGTGAGTTGTGATCAGCGTTCCAAACTATCTCTCCCACTCTCACGTGACTCTCTTCTGTACTGTCAGAGTTCGTTTCAGAATCGGCGAATAATTTTCTGTTTTCATTGCTTCTATCAACGAAACTTGTCTCTGACTTCCTTTTGATTTTAAAGCGTTTCTCAAAAAAAAAGCTAATGCTCGAATTCATTTTCATTCATTTTTGCTGTGTAATATGAGAAATCAGGTTGACAAATTCCAAAGATTATTAGTCAAGCTGCGCCTACATATCTGAAACGACCTCTACATTTTTCTATCGCCAAAGTTCGTATGGGGACTAAACCGTCATAAAATGACTCGAGAAATTAATTTTTACTGAATAATATTAAAAAAAAAAAAAAACAAAACAAAAAAACAAAAAATACTAATGTGTACGATTTCAGCAATGGAAATTTATTTGATACTCATTGGCATATGACGAGACCCGATGAAAACATTGGTGGTTAATTTTTCACTTTTGTGACGTCGCATTGCACTAAAACCGCCTATGCATCCGTGTGTAGGTACTTACATCCCTGCCGTAACACGTTGCTCATTGTGTTAGGGTCATTCTGGGTAAAATATAGCATCTGTTATAATTTGAAACTGTGATTTTCACTTTGAAACTTAAAATATGTAGCTTTTTAGCGATGACGAAGGTCGGAGTTTAAACTGGCTTGCCAGCTTTGTAGTAATGTTGAAAATTTAAAGTTTTAAAGCCAAAATCACAATTATACGGATACTGCACTGAAAGAAAGAAGATAACAGTAGCGAGGCGTAAAATTTGACAACGATGTACTTTCTCCATTTAAACTCATTGAAAGAATCGAATGCTTCTGTAGATGTTTCGACCTTTGTAATGTGTTTAAAGGGGGGGGGGGAGGAAAGAAACGTTGCCAAAATATGGCACGCCTCGCCACTGGAAGATAACCAGAAGCACAGCTACACTGGAACCAAGGTAAATGTTTCCATGGTTGCGATGGTTGCGATGGCACTGTTCATTACCGCAGCATTCTAGTGTTTGAAAGTTTTAAGAAAATTCTAGTGCTGTGACCATAATTTGATAGTATCACCAGAATTTTCTGGTAAAAGTACCAGACACTCCGCGATTCACGTATCAGTGTTTGATACTATCACCAGAATGTTTTGGCCTTAGTACCAGACACTCCGCAGTTCACGTATCATTGTTTTTGGTGGTATTACTAGAATTTTTTTTTTTTTTTTTTTTTTCAATGTTTATTTTACCCGGAATGACCCTGTGCTTGTTTCAAGTTTTAAGATTTGTCGTCGTTCAAGCTCTGCTTGCAATACTGCAGTTAAATGAGTAGGTAATTTTTGGTCGAAAATATGAATACAAGGGAAAAAGAATGGTAACGTGAACGCTTCACATCTTGAACTCACAATCAGTATTACTTGGATTTGTCGCGTTGCACCTTGTCGTTACTCTTGTCCGTGAAATTCTCGTCGTTTGTCTGCTGGTTTCTTTTTTTCTTTTTCTTTTCTCTCTCTTTCTTTCGTTTGAGTAACGACCACGTCACTCATTCGTGTCGTTCTCTTCATCGGAGATACTCTTCGAGGAAAAGGACGGAGAAAAGAAGTCTAAAATGATGGATTTCAGTCACAGAGCGGAGACCGTGACCTATGGGTGTCACCATTGCGGGTCCTATTTAAAGTTGTAAAGGCATGGCGCACGGCTTCTTGGGCGAGGTCACCTACCTCCCCCTCCCCCCTTCCCAATCCTCCTTTATTTCTTAAGAATGGTTCAGTCCGTGCGACACGTTGATATCACGGTTGAGTCGATTAAGCTTGTGCAGTCGAGAGGTACGAAGCAAAGATTACCGAGACACTAAATACCACCATGAAGGAAGTGCGTGGAGAACGCCTTCATTTTGAACCGACGCAGAACGTCGTACAATTAATACAAGTAACCCACATCCAATCCAAAGATTGCTGTATAAAATACTATTTGTTCGGTCTGTATGCGTTACCGTGCAGTCAAAAATGGGTGTCCTCAATCTTTGGTTCCAATTTTCTTTAATTAGTTGACGGTTCTCAAAACCTTCCTCGTGAGATAGGTTTCGTAAATACCCAGTGTTTATGTGATATATGAAACGTGTGAAATTCCTGCAAAACGCAATTGACGGATATTATACACCTCAGACTTTCGATTTTTAGGAGCGAAGGAGAAGAGGGGAATAATTTTCGGTCAAACTCTCATCAGTGCCATCCCCTACCGAAATAAGAAGAAAAAATCCTTCGTACGTCACTGAACACGTTCATTGACTTTTTCTTCTAACTCTCTGGACTTGAAAAGTGCCACTTGAAATACATGGAGAATGAAAAAAGAATGGGGGGCTCAACTGCAGGAAGACTTTCGAAATATGCGCACAGAAAAAACGGAAAAAACACTTTGGTAGCACTGACAAAACCTTTGGTTGAAAAATGACCCAGCAAAAGACTTTAGTTGGGCCAACCAAATTTTTTATTCACCCAGCAAAATCTCTTTAGTTAAGCGTAAAGAACCTTTGGTTCACTCAACTAAAGTCTTTTGCTGGGTCATTTTTCTACCAAAGGTTTTGTCAGCGCTACCAAAGTGGTTTTTTCTGTGCGGTGTGTGGGGATTTGTGAAATATTGAATTATGGAACTGATGAAATACATTGACAGTAGGATAAATTTATCGAAACGGAATGGATATTTATTGATGAAATGAAAAACTAAGGAATGAAAATATTGAGAGTTCGAGGAAATCTTAAGGTTGTTTCGGACTAGCTTTAAGATTTCCTTCTAATCTGATTTTTTCCCATAATTACTTTATATCCATTCCGTTTTTATCAATTTCATTTAACCTTTTCTCAATGCATTCCACTCGTTCCATAATTCAATACCTTCTTCACAATTCCCCGCATTCCTCCTAAATCTGCCTCCGGTTGGTCTTCATCCTCTCTTCATCCTACGTGTATTTCACATGACATTTTTCAAGTCGAGAAAGTTTCAAGGAAAAATCAACGAACGTGTAAAAATTCGGCTCCTTGACTTTTCTAATGGCCTCATTGTTGTTTTCGCAGCATTTTACATCAACATTGAGAGTTCGTTTACCTACTTCAAAACCATGCGGAAACTCCATCATTTTAGTTAAACTCTGCACGCTGAGAAAAAAGTAAATTATTAGAGTTGTTTAAGATGTCAATAGCAATAGCTCAGTTCGGAAATTACACACGTTTAGGTACTCCATCTTCACAATATCACACTGAGAAAACTCTTTTTTGAATGCAAGGTGTATTTTATTTGTGTGAAAGAAACTGCACAGTGAAATAATGACTAAGGGGAAATTCCTTCAACCTAAGGAAAATGTCTGCTGCTACAAGTAAAAGATTCCTTGTGGTGACAGTGATTCTCCTTCATGCAACAGAACTTCACTTTGCGCAAGGAAAACTGTCACAAGTAAACGTGTTTCCTTATTTTTTAAAGAAGTGATTTCTCTCAGTGCAAAGTCTTGCTGTCACGTCTCTTGAGTACTTCCTATAGGATATTTTTCGTTGGATAGTTCTTATGAAACGCAGTCTACGAAATCCGAAGAACGATGGTGCCTATTATATGATGACTCCTCCGTTATACATATTTATCCAGTGTTATTCCATCGTTCAATTCAGTCAAATGAAATAGCGGAATGGAACATCAGGAATAAGGACTGAGGTGTGTGGAATGTCTGTTTGTTATTACAATTCGAAAGCCCTCCGAATGGGGAGAAAAAAGGCTGGCAGATCGTGGGTACTTCATTGAAACTGTGGCAATGGCATGGCGATGGCGTGGTGGTAGCGCTAGAAGATGCGTTTGCATTATGTAAATGTTTACGGTCAATATCAAACGGGAGCCGAATCCGCTCGGGTAGAGGAGTCGAATATGGAGGCAGCATTTCGCGGTTAAATTGAGCCCCGGGTCCGGATATCCATGCTTTTCTCGCAACGAAATTAAATTAAATAAGCGAAACAAATGTTTTTAGGTCGGATGATACCAGTGTCGCATCATATATTCCGCGGATGGAATCCTTCGTCGTCACAATATGCTGTCACAGGGTGCTCCAAAAAAGAAATGAAAATCTTTTTACTGTCGGAATTATTCAAGAATACTGAAGACAAACAGAGACCCAGCGCAAAGCTGCGGCAGGTGTCCCGTCACAGAAAAATCACTTTTATAGAGTTGACAAAACCTTTGGTAGAATAATAACCCAGCTGAAGACTTTAGTTGAGCCAACCAATGGTTTTGTACGCCTCACTAAAGAGATTTTGCTGGGTGAACCGAATATTTGGTTGGGCTCAACTAAAGCCTTTGCCTGGGTCATTTTTCTACTAAAGGTTTTTTCAGCGCCACCAAAGTGTTTTCTGTCTATTTTTTCTGTTGTTGTTCCTGCTTAAAGGTCGGGACTCATCGAAACAACAGTTAACAGTATCGCCTACGGTTGAGTTGAAGACTAACGCATTAAAGAAAAATTTGTAATAAATATGAGGAGCAAGAAAATTCTTTCAGTATTACTTGAAATTCTCAATAATTATCACAATTGTTAAGACATGAGAAGAGGGTTTACTTACTTTGGAGTCGAAATTTAAACTTTCAACGGATTCTGGATACGCCACGTTACTGAGAATGCTGTTAAGTTCAGCGCCCATGTGCACATGGATGAAAGAAGCCCATGTGAGGCACATTTACATTTAGGAGGGAGCATATGAGCTGGACGATCCCCCCCCCCCCCCCGGTCCCCTTGTCACGAAAACAACCGCTTTCTTTGCCATTTAGAATTGAAACTAACGCATTTATTTCAGTGAATAATTTGTTTGAATTCCACAATATCTGCCACTCAGAGGTTTGGTAGCCGAAACCATTTTTCATAAGAAAATTAATCAAAGAATTAAGAATCGAAGCTTCGTTTGTGACATCACACCGCAGAATATCCGATAAAACTTACCTTCTCTGAAAGTAAACCTGCACGAAACCATTTCAAACACTCTGAAATGTAGAATTTAGCGAGTGAGCTGAAGCTTGATTTTTTTGAAAAATAACCGTCCAAGGTTTCCTCGCAGTTGTAGAAGAATGGCTTGAAATGGAAAGTTGCCGAATTTGACTGTGAAATAGCTTCGTGAAGTGGTGTGATCCTAGCTTTTTGTTTTTTTTGTTTGTTTGTTTTTTTTTTTTTTTTGTTTTTTGTTTTAACGCTTTATTGAAAAAAAGAAAACATTTTCTGACAAAGATCTGTACACTAAAAACTGGTCAGTCCCACAATCGGGACTATCAACCTACAGTGACGTTTTGTTGACACTAACTGAAGTAATGTTATTATTACTACCCCCCCCCCCCCCAATTCAAAATTGAAGTTAATTTAAACTTATACTTAAAATTAATACCGCCGCACATTCCAATAGCTTAAATTTAAAGTGATGAAGCTTCAGCCGTGACATCGGTGAATCTGTTTAGTTCAGCTTCTATGGACTTTTAACTGAGTCGGATTCCGGGAATTACTGCTAGAATTCTTATTGATCCAATCGAACGCTTTGATAAATTGCGAAAAAGATTTGTTGAGTCAGAGAGAATTCTAATCATTTTAAATATAATTTCTTGCTAGTCAATATTTTATAATACGTTCCGTAATTCCAACGATAAATTTGGCTCCATGCATAGGTTTGGTTTTCTTCGTGATTCAATTAGTAATAATTGTTGTGTTTTAACATAAGAACGGTCTCTGATTAATAATTTCAAAATGATATATCAAGATTAATTGAAATGTTTGCTCAAAAGCGAAATTTCTGGCAGATTTTGATTGGAGCGATGTTCACTATTCAACTGTAAAACTATTGTTGGCTCTGTTTTTGTTGATCCTCTAATGAAAATGAACCCATTTGTCTTGCCTACTTTTCATAATACAGTATGTTTCAGAAATCCTGCCCCCCCCCCCACTGTATCTCGAGAACGGTGCGGAAGTTTTGCATTCGTTAAAACTGGGGATAGGGTTTTTGGGGGTAAACTTTCATGAAAGGGTCCATTTTCCTCCAAACCCCCCCCCCCTTAAAAAATTTTGGTGGTTTTCGGCCCCTAACTCGAAAGTTTCAAATCATGACCTCTTCCTTGTGATACAGCGTTGGAAAAGGCATAAAAAATTGAGTATTTTGGCGAAATTCGGAAGTCAATTTGGTTTTCGTTTTCAAGATATCGGAGGTCAAGGTTCGATTTGGACCCATTTTCAAAAAATCATTACTCCTTTTTAAAAAGTAGAAATATATAAAATTATACTAGCCCAAAACGCTCTAAAAAGCAAGCACTTCTTAGAAAAAAATACAACTATGACACAAATTTTGTCAAAATTTCGTTAAAAAATTTTCGTTTTTCGAGCCCCCATCAATTAACGTTTTTATACCCCCCTTAAGTGGCTATCTCAAAATTTCCGTAGGACGGTCCTTCATCGAGTGATACATCGATCGAAAAGGCATAAAAAACTGAGCATTTTGGCGCAAACTGGAGGTTAATAATGGTTTACAAATTCGAGATAGCGAATGTCAAAGTTAGATTTACAAAGTACGATATCTCGATTATGAAAACCGATATCGACATCCAGTTTGCGCCAAAATACTCAGTTTTTATGCCTTTTCGATCGATGCATCACTCGATCAGGAGACGTCCTTCGAAAATTTTGAGATAGCCCTCTGTGGGGGTAAAAACGTCTGAATACATCAAACGCCTGAATACATCAATTTTGGTTTTGAAAACTCTTTGAAGAAGACTTTGGAGTTTGCCTTATCCTTTTTACAGACCAGTGAATCTTTGCGTTTTAGAGTCGTTTTATTTTTGGAAACACCTTGTGCAAAGAAAGGAAAGTAATTTCGTTCGCTTTCGTCTGTTTATCCATACAACGTTTGGGATGGAAACGGACGGGTTTGAAGAAGCTGTTAGATCAAGTCTACTTTTTTTCCTTCTTTTCTCTCTCTATTTTTCTTCTTTTTTTTTCCGATCCACATTCGTTCTGGCTCAAAGGATTGCGAAGAAGCGCGCGCCATGTCCCAGCGTGACGCCTTTTTTTTCTCTCATCCTTGCCTCGCATTCCCCGCAACCCGCATCGCACCGCCGCTGAAGCTCAGCATGGGGCACGAGGCGCTTACAAGACGCAGAACGTGTGGCGTGTGGCATACTTGCGCCTATTATCCTCGCCCAGTATCTTCTCTCGAGCTCGCTGCCTCACAGTCTCGGGTCCGTCCTCGGCGTATCATTGGTCGACCAGATAACTCCGATTCGTGTCTCAAGCCACGCCCCCTCGCTCTATCTCCGAGTAGATTTCTTCTATTCCTCCGTATTTTTATACTTTCTCTCCAGTGGGCTCCCCCCCACAGCTTTGGCCACAGCCCCCAGCCCCCCCGTGTGTACCCCTCTCTCTTCGTGTCCAACCTCAACGAAGCTTCTCCGTACCCTGAAGTTGACTTATTTCTTCCTCGCTCTCTTATCATTCTCCCTCTCCCCCTCTCTCTCTATATCCTACCGTTCTCTCCCTCTCTCTCTCTCTCTCTCTCTCTCTCTTTCTTTCTTTCTTCTTTCTCTCTTTTGCTCTTTCTCTCTCGCGTCTTTGTCTCTTTCATTGTTAGCCACTTGTCATTTGTCAGTATTTATTAGTCTCTCTTTGCGACGACGGCGACGATTTCGGCATCGGTGGATGCGAGGCGGTGCAAACGTTTGTCCGTTTCTAGGTGGGTGGACTCTATGCTTGATTTTTACGCGTATGTTTTGCAAAGCAGATCATGGAGTATGGAACCCGCCTCGGGATCAGGATTGCTTCAATTTCCGGTCTTTACCGGCCAGTATTGCCAGCTGTGCACCAGTGGCGGCTCGTGGGATTTGGCAACAGTGTTTTTATCCCATTTAAATACATGGAAAACAATCGAAACTCGAGGAGGCTGCCAGCCTCCGCTTGAATCGATTTTTTACCTAAGTTTAAGTGGGGAAAAATGCATGGTTGCCAAATCTCACGGGCCGCTACTGCTGTGCACATCGGTTAAAGGCATTGGTGGCTCGTCGCGTGAGGCAAACAAATTGAGATCCAGCGTAAAGCTCATTGCGACAGGTGTCCTTCAGCGCCTCGTACACGCTCAAATAGATTTGATCAAACTGCAAAATTGCCAACCTGACACTTCCAGAATTCAAACCAAAACTTGGCCAAAACATCTCAAAAACGGGGTCATTGGTTTTGTTGACGGAAATTGGTGAACAAATGACACACCATCCATCGTCAAACAACTTTGCAGTTGTTTGACGAACGGAGCATCAACTCAACACGCAGCGGTTGGCTCACCTGCCGTTTGTGGTGGATTTCGGCTCATCGATTGCTTGTTTGACGATCCTAGTTTGATCGTGTTCGGAACGCTTTTGAGCGTGTGCGAAGGCCTTAACAATCACGACTTTCGGCAAGGTAGATAAAACAGGAAGCGACATAGTTGCGGTGGATCCGACGATGGTTGGTGCGTTTTCGGCTCACCGATGCTATTTTGACGATCCTAGTGTGAGCGTGTACGAAGGCTTTTTTTTTCCAGCTCAAACTTTGGTCACGTATCATCGAAACATCAGCCAACAGTCGCCTCGTTGAGTGATGGATATCTATTGGTTAGGTTTTCAATTCGTGGTTTTATTAGACGCTTTTTTGACATCAGAATAACGGTTCTTTATTAATGCTCGGGGGGAAGGGGGTCAGAATTGATACACCCCCCCCCATTCAATTTCTGTCCATTAAAGGTTAAGGACTGTCCCTCTGTGTTTACCGATCCGCTCATCAGAGGTTCTCCAAAGGGATTGATCCCTCCCAAGTAATGCCACTAATGAAATCAATTTGTTCCCAATTCAACAACAGTTTGGCAACATAGCACATCGTTCGCACTTTCCTCGGACGTCAATGATGGTGTTTTATGATCAAAACTGGTCCTCCTGATTTAAATGCTATCGTAAAGCAGCCATGGGCACCGGAATAACTATTAATTTTGCACTTGCATGAACACGTATGACAATGACAATGCTGGCTTTTATTCGCTATTGATCCACCTGTGCATACCTATCCATGGTGTACCCCTTACTATCCTGAAATTCGTCATCACAGCTCATACGCGCATACAAAAGAGTTCCTTGGTAACCTTCAAGGCTCCTCTGTACCTACCACGTGAGACTTGGGTAAAAACAAATTCCGACCAGTTGAGGAAAATCTAGATAGTGGATCGAGAAATAGATCGTTCGCTGCTCTTGAATTTTTTCCATTCTGCCTATAAGTAAATTCGGTAGAATCAAACGCATGTGAATAAATTCGACGAAAAAGAAAACTCTCGGTCGATGCAAACCGACCCATCGTCGTTCGCTTTTCTGAAGAATAACTGTTGCATTCACTAATTACAAACGGATATCTATTGAAACTTCTGTCGTTTATGATTCTTGTGTTAAGTGTTTACAAGTGTTTTTAGTTAATTATATGACTATAATATGATTATTATTCAAATAAAACTTTAATTAACATTTTATTTTATTTTTTTATTTTTTCAGGATCGGTTTCATCTGCAAGTATCATCAAACAAAGCAGGAGGAAAACTACGTTAGACGTTTTGCCGCCTCATCTTCTCATTTTAATTTCTAGACGAATATCTGCGAACCTTTGCGTTTGTAATTAAATTAAGTTAATTTGTATTCACATCTTAATAAATTTTTTAATTGATTTAAAATCGTACTTTTTCTTGTATTATCCTCAACTTGGTTTTTAATTGCTACCCGAGACCTCAAAGCTAGGGTTTTCTATTTGAAAAGGTGTTATTCTGGGAAGGGAGACGGTTAAATTGTTACACACGTGAAATACATTTACACGTATGAGTAATTGTTGCAATTATGGACAATTCGTGTCTGTTACTTATTAGGTGGTTTTAGTTTGTTGTCAAGCTACTCCAGTGATGTATTCTAACCACTATTCCGGAGATTTAGGTATCGATTCATGATGTTTTGAATCATATGTCCAACGGCAGCCGAATTGTTGAGCTTCCATAAACTAATAATACTTACGGAGAATCATTTCTTTCAGGCGAGGATGTTTCAATAAATCTACTTTTACTGCAGTTTTATGATCAGAAATGTAGACTATAGTCTGGCGAAATCATTGAAAGAAAACCCCGACTTAAATACTTGCGTCTTGTAATTTTTTTACAAAACGGTCAGTAAATTAATTAGAAGGGAAAATGTTTTTGAAGAAAATCTGATCGGTAAATTTTTCTCTACCGGTGAAACCGTCAATGACTTTAAATGTATTGCGGACATTTTTATAACTCAACGATGATTTTCGAATGTTAAAAGATTAGATATGCGAGTATTTTCGTGGAATTAAGTCCTGAACTGAACTGAACCGTGTAATCTTTAGGTCAGTCGGTGGAATCATCGGTGAATTATAAAATGTCATAAACTATACACTTACCTACATAAAGCGGCAGATCTGGACTTTTAGTACAATAAATTAGACACTTTTTTTTCAGCGTGTTTTCATCTAATGGGTCTAAAAATCTACCACCATTCTCCCTTTCTTGAAGCAAAATAAAGCTGCACATCCAGACCAACAAAAATATATTTTCTTTTCCGCTACATTTCTTGGGGCTCCCCTTATTTTTACCGAAAGCTATCCACTCTGAGTCGCGTTTCGACAGTTTGTATACAACGTGCAGCAAAACCCTTTCGCTTTCCCCCAGGAAGTACCTATTTTTTCACTTTATTATTTTTCTTTATTATTTTGTATGGTAGATTGGTAGATGAACGCTGTCAAAAAAGTTTTAGATTTATAAGTCGTGTCCATTTGATGGCGTATAGTGTCGAGACTCCGGCTCTGAGCACCTGCTCCTTTCCGCGGAAATAATAAGCAGTCTCTGAAGTCGGTTTTGTTTTCGACCAAGCCGCTCGTCACAGCTTACTTAATGCTTCTAACGGCGTTGAGCCGCACAAACATGCAAAACCAATAATTTTCCGGAAATTGACCATATTTTGATCCCTCGGTCGAGACAAACTTAAGCACCGAGCTGCCGCTTCGTGTATATTTTATGATATTTGTTAATGCACCGATGATTCCACTGGTTGAGAAAAGACTACATAGTTCAGTTTAGTTCATAGTTTTAATGCACGAAAAAACTCTGATCTGTAATCTTTTCTCAACCACTGGTCGTCACTGCTTTCATAAAACTCGCGGATATTTTAATAACTTAACCGGTGATTTTACTGATTGAGAAAAGATTAGAGATCAGAGTATTTTAGAACATACCGTCATACTCTGAAGTGAAGTATGTAATCTTTTCCCAATCGGTGTAATCATCGGTGAGTTGAAATATAGCATAAGTCCAGGTCAAGTCCAATTAAATATACACGAAACGGCAGCTGTAGCTGCTTAACCCTTCAACGACCAGGTTAGTTCAAAAGAACGCCATTCTTCCGTTTATGTAGGAAAGGTAGTTAACTGTTCGTACTCGGGGGAGTTGGAATTGCCTATACGACGAATCTAAGGCGCCCGACGAAATCTTATTTTGTGTTTTCATCGACAATTGCTTTTTTCCGGAATGAAGATTGAAACAACGTCAAGTATACTGGAGAAGAAAAACGAGAACACTCGGGCTTGGCCCATAAGAGGTTAATCAACTATTCAGTCTTTCACCTTCCGGTTGTCAAAATCTGACTTGGTCTCATCTCTTGGCCCAAGCACAAACCTATCCAGTAGCCATGTAAGTGCGAGTGAGTCAATAATCAATTCTTCTGTTGAATCTAAAATTTAATGAAATTTCAGTCTTTAGCTCAACATGCTTTAAAAGTCCTGTACCTTAATTTGCCTTGTAAGATCGTTTTTTTTTTTTTTTTTTTTTTTTTTTTTTTTCACTCAAATTGAGCAGTTAGCTAAACGTCACTACTCTGCTGTGTTTATTTTGGCGATATCATTGATCGAAGGCGCTAAATTAAGCGTTATTTTACAAATATCTACGTAGCTACTCTAGCAGTAACTTTCAGTTTTGACAAGTACTTCATACTGATGCAAGACAAAGGAAACAGAAATTAGGGTCACGTCGCGTCATAAGAGGGTTACAGTATAATATTGCTGTCTCTCCTGAGTTTATCTTTGTGCTCCAACAGAGCAACTCGACCGTTAACCCTTTCAGTACCAAATCAAATCACCGCGTGCTCATTTGAATTAATTAAGCGAGTAGATACATATTCCTTCTCCGAGGTACTCGTTGTTGCCTACATTCTTACAAACGAAGTACTCTTTTGAATTTCCACCGTTCAGCGCGTGCTTTCACTGTCTAAATAATAAACGAAACTGTGCGAAACAGATCACAGTACTAACATGAGCGGACACGGGACCTAAAGGGTTAACTACGACCAATCAATTCTTTAATTGTACCACCCTAGTTTTTGTGCAGGAATTTTAGTGTTGCAGCCCACTTTGCGAGTTTTGTATCAAACTCATTTTTTCAGTCCTGTTCACTCCACATTGCACGAACCTTGCGCTAATTAATCGCGAGATTCTTATCGCGTGTGGTCATTTCCTCTGTCGCTAGTACAGTATGTAGTGGCTAGTGTATGTCTAGGTAAATACTTGGTAATCGCACGAAAAATTGGCCATGCACGCGAGGTGCTACGACCGCACCTCATTCGCAGGAAAGCAATAAAAGAAAACAGAGGCTCATCTCACACAAGCTCATTCTGAGAACAAACAAGTAATAAAACAGATAGTTTCTTGCAAACTCCTTGTAAAATTGAACCTATGCAATAATACTTACAAATAAACGCTTCCCGAGGACGAAGAGAACAGGCAACTTTCCGTCGACAAAAATATAGGCACACTATCGATTGGTAAGTAGCTATCATGAGTCTAATGCAAAGCTTTTATGGAAGCGATTCGGTGAAGAGCTCGTTTGAGAAGTGGAGGTGGAACTAAACTGACGTTCTTTGGAATTTGCTACCGTTATTTATCCTCTTGCACGATGGAACTGGCAGAAAGTGGAATGGAGAGTTGCTGGACGTAGGTTTGTATTAAAGATGCTTTAAAATCGTAATGTAAAGTCTCAGGAAAGTTTTATTTTAATTTGAAAGGATGAAAATTAAAAATCCACCGAAGATTATTGGTTGTCTTCCGCCTCCGCTTCTGAAACGAGCTGTTTTTACCTACTAGTAGCACCAAAAGTTCCACGATATTCAAAATTCCGCAGTAAGCTCAAAAAGGCGTTATCACACGAGACAGCTTTTCTCGAACTATATTAACTGCCTCATGGTGCTGCGGCCCGTTCAGTTTGGCAACAAAGGAACTTCTCCATTGAAAACCATGTAAAACAATCAACCTTCAGTAGGCTCGTTGAAACCCCCAAAAAATCGATACTTACTTTTTTTGTACTAAAATGGCAAAAATTATGGTTGCCAAATTGCACGAGCCGTCACTGGAACTGCCAAAACTTTTGAGTGGGTATGCTAGTACATTAATTGACACTGTATAGTTAACTTGGTCGTATTTTACAAACTCTGTCCTTAACTTTGAGGGGGGGGGGGGGGGTAAAATGAAAACTATCTGGTTGATAAAGAAATCAAAATCATGTTTGAGTTTTACATCAATCTTTTTTTTACGTATACTGTAAAATCCGTGCCACATCCTAAGCGTTTGCGTTCGCTCTGGTGTGGCGCATACCTTGCGACGCGACGCGACGCAACGTATCCTGCTCGGTACGTACATCTTCGCGCTTTTGTCCATTTGTAATCCATGTAGTTTATGTTTATTTTTCCCCCCAAAAACGTGAACATTTTATAGTGAGCGCTATTAGAAACCTCTCCTCTTATTTTTTCTGATATTTCTAATGTCATTGATTCCTAAATAAAAAGAAGTGGAGCGTCACTTTGTTTATCGTGATATTTTTATGGTTCTGAATTATTACGGGGGGGAAAAAAATTGTTTTTTTACAGCCTAAACTGGCACTGGCCTGGACTGGCATTCATCGGTCAATATCTATACCCATTACATCAGTGGAAGTCACCTATCAATGACGAAACACCTTGAATTGACATACATGGAACCGATTTTTTTTAGTAGCGTTCGCTTAGGTGTGGTAGTTAACCTTCCAAATCCTCTGCCATTCCCATCGGGCCGATCCTTAAAATTTCAGACTCTCGGATAGACTGGATTTAAGAATGGAAATCGGTGATTGATGGAGATGAGTCTCTTAGTTGCCGCAAAGTCTAATCAAAGTACAGATTTGTCTAATTGTTCATCGTGCAGTCTTGAACATCTGATAACCAATTAGGTAAATCCCGCATTTTGATTAGACTTGGCAACTGCGCGACTTGTCTGCACCGATCACCTGTTTCCATTATTTTCCAGTGTATACAAAATTCGGGAATTTCAAAGATCAGCCCACTAGTAGGTACCCTCGCTTCGAAACCTCATGGTTGTTTTTTGTTTTGTTGATTAGGTACATGAGTTCTTAAGCTTGCGTCAAAGTACCTCTAACTACTTGTTGCGGCTTCAAACATCGCTCAATGTTGCGGCTGGCGAATTTCTTCAAAGCGATAACACAGCGCTGTGTGAGCTAGCAATACCGACACCAATTTCCATGCATCATGTACTTAACAACTGTAAAACAGTTTGCCTAGTTCTAGGTGTCAACAATTTAACAACCGCGTGCGGCATTTTTACCACTTTAGTTCAGCAGTCTTTGATTAGATCTGTTAAAATGAAGAACTAGACTCAATATACTGGGGGGTCGGAATAGTCAAAGAAATGAAAAAAGAAAAAGAAAAAGAGGAAGGCTGGAAGAAAATAAAACGGAGTGAAAAATGGAAGAGTGAACCGTGACGAGAAGTTGAAGAGAATAGATTTTAATCAACGGAAACACCTGACAAGAGAGCCAGTCCTAGCCGAGCCTCAACTTTGACCAGTGTTGCCAAATTCAGCGGGAATTTCGAAAATTTAACAATAAGTTGAGTGAGAAAATGAAACTATTTACACAAAACGGCAGCCCTGACTTTGACTAAAACTCAGAGAGCATACACGGAGAACAGGAAACTGTTACTGTAATATAATTAGTTGACTCACTCACTTTTAAAACGCTGCTTTGCGCTACACCTTTATATAGGTACAATAGACATCCAGTGCATGTTGTTCGAATGTTCACTCTAATGAAAGCAGCGGAACCGCAGGAATTTTATCGGTAAATGGTTCTTTTATCATAACTATCTAAAATTTACTCATACGATGGACCAATCGAAAATTTCAAAATCCTGAAATTCCTTGATCGAAAGTTTAAACCGTGGCGTAGAGGGGGCATTATAATTTTATTTGAAAAAAAAAAAAAAAAAAAAAAAAAAAAAACCTATGTTATTATTATCAAGTTCGGGCGAAGATTGGAAGTTCGGAACTTTTCGAGGGACTTTTAACGCCGAAGTCAACAAAATCACTTCCAGCCAATCAGGAGCGTCTTTTATTGTTGTCTCTCACCATTGAGTTACTCTGTGCGCCCCCTCCTCGTGGAACTAGAGTATACTAGATAAACACGAGTATTATCGAGGCAGCCATTTTGGGAGATACCTTAACCACGGGATCATACGAGCAGAGAATGTAAACAAACTATATATAGATATACAATTCCCCTACAAATCCGCCATCTTGGGAGATACTTCAACCGCCCATAAGGAGAATGGAGAAATAATACTCGTATATATTTAGTCTACTCTACGTGGAACGGGTACAAATTCTGAGGCTCGGATACAGCATCGGTGTTATCCATCGTTGCCCAACAAACAGTGCGGCTGAGTTAATAAAATAGGTACACAACTCGGGTGAAATTCTTCACCCGAAACTGATAGTAAAATTCGCCTTTTCTAATGAGGAGAACGTTTGAAAAGGAAATTATAGCAGAAGCATGTCCGAGCTGCTGCTAGGATTTTTGTTTTTTTCGGGAAGGCTGCAGATTTAGAATTTATTCGAAGGTGGCTGCAGGTCTTTCCCCCCTATTTTTCGTTCCCTTTTCTTACACCCTCCCCCATTTTCTGATATTGCGGGTTGAGGAGAGGGGGCTGTAGCCCTAGTTTCTGGTTCTGATACCAGATTAGAGCATTTGTGTTAATTTTGGTGTTTTTTGACAGGCGTTCGACAAAGTTTGGCATGACGGCCTTTTATTCAAAATCAGACAAATTTTACCCAAAAACCATTTTGATATTCTGAAGTTTTATCATTCTAATAGAGAATTTACAGTTAGATATGAGGACTCTCACTCGGAATTTAAGCCACTTCTCGCTGGTGTTCCCTATGGTGGTGTCTTGTGACCCGTCCTTTATTATCTTCTCTTCACGAGGGACATTCCAGTTTTTGAAGGCACCACGCTGGCAACTTTTGCAGATGACACGACAATTTTTGCTGTTGGAGAAAGCCTGAGAGAGGCAAATGAAAAAACTCAAAAAGCTCTCAATGTGATTTCATCTTGAACCAAAGACTGGAAAAGTAAACTGAACGGCCAAAAGTCAATCCATACTATATGTTTACCTACAAAAAAGTAGGGTACGAACCTGTGTTTTTAGATGGCAAAATCGTTCCATTGGCCAGCACAGCCAAAAGCTTAGGGCTTACCCTAGATGCCAAACTTAAAAGGCGTGAACACGTCAAAATAAAAAGGGAAGAGTTGAATTTAAAATTGAGCAAAATGTACTGGCTTCTTGGAAGGAGGTCTAAACTTTCATTATCTAACAAATCGCTCTTATACAACCAAGTTTTAGAGCCTGTATAGAGCTACGGTTTCCAGCTTTGGGGATGCATCGTAGAGAGCAACCTGAAGATATTTCAAACGTTTCAAAATAAAGTTTTAAGAATTATAACCGAAACCCCTATGTACTCCAGGGCCCAATAAATGTACGGTCACACGGTCCTCGGCCCCAAGTCCGCCCTAAGTACTTCAACAAAGCATCGGCCACCAGCCAACGGACCGCATCGAACCGTTTTAAAATGGCGAAACCACAAAACTAACCTCCAAATAGCACTTAGGGTGGGTTAGAGAGGCTCTAGACCCGCCCCAAGTAATGTAAAGTTGGGTGCGCACCCAACATTACGATGTGCCGTTAAAGAAATGTGAGATTAGAATCGCCACTTTTAGGTACAACCTAAATCCCGTTTGTACCGTACATTTATTGGTCCCAGGAACGAGGATATCCAAAGGGACCTGCAAATCGAGACAGCACAACAGGTGGTCATGAAAACAGATAAAATACATGAAGAAAAACTAGTCGACCATCCTAACCCCATCATTGACGTACTGCTCGCTGATGAGAATCTGATCAGGACATTAAAACGTCGGAAAACGTTTGAATTGTCTTCAGGTCGCTTTCTGAAAGGATAAAATGTAAAATTGTAAAAAATGTATATTTATTGAATTCATGTTACTTTTCTCAAGTTATTTAAATTAATAGACAGAATACTATCAAATATTCGATTCTCTTGCGAATAGGTGAAGGGTTGAGTGAGTGCAATGTATGTACACACAAATAAATAAAAAATAAAAAAAAAAATAAAAAAGGTGGCTGCAGAATCCCTCTCCCTATTTTTCGTCCCCTTTTCTTACACCCCCAATTTTCTGACATTGCGGGGTGAGAAGAGGGGGCTGTAGCCCTACCAGCCCCCTCCTCTCGGCTACGGTCATGACTATAGGAGCACAACGATATGCCGACTAAGGAGGTTTCTGGTACTGATACCAGATTAGAGCATTTGTGTGGGGTCTGAATAATTTTGGTGTTTTTTGTGAAGAAAATGAGAGTACGCGGGTGAGATGAAAACTAAGGTTTTTGCTTTGGCGTTTCCCTATCAATTACTGCTTAGAAGCAACACTTCTGTAAAAATGCGATTACTTGTCCAGGTCCTGACGTTACTTCACAGTGCTAAATTCCCATCTGTACTTCAACCCTTTTACTGCCAGGTTACGAAGTCAAATCAACACTGAAAAAAATAAATAGTTACAAAAGTACAGAACAAAATGATATGCTAAATTAACCTATAATTTTGTTAAATTAAGAACTCAAATGCTAAATCAGCAATTCATTTTGTTAGCTTAACAACTAATTTGCCCAACCAGCAAATCAAATGAAAAAAATAACAATTTTTATGCTGGAATAACAAATTAGTAAGTAAAATCAGCAATTTATTTTGCTGATATAACAAGCCGAGTTGTTAGTTCAACTATTTGGGTTAAGTTCTGTATTTTTTTAACTATTTAAAATTGCTTGATTGACAATGTTTATTTTGATAAAAGAACACCATTGTGTGGTTGATTTAACAACTATTTTTGTAAACTCAACAAAGAAATTGTTAACTTAACAGAAAACCCTGTTTGATTTAGCAACTTTCAATTTTTGTTAAATCAGCAAATTTTGAATTGTTGCTTTAACAATTGATTTTTTTCAGTGAATGTTTCGCTCGCTCGAATTAAGTGGTCAGTTAAATATTCGAATAGTTATTATTATTATCATTATTTATTGTTCAAGTCATCGCTGGTTCGTTTTTCTGTCATTTTTCTTTGTCAATTATTCCTACACAGTGGTGTTGATTTTGTATACACAATGGAGCAGTTGCAAACTTTTGCTACAGGCTTATTAAAAGTTGATAATGGGGTAATACCCAGGAAAAGTAACGATTAGCGCACTAAAAAATCACGAAATCCACTCCTAAACTCACAAAATGCTTTTAAACGCGAGACCGTAATGGCGGCCGGGGCCGCGGTTTGCATTGGGGTTCCCTATCTTCAATCAGCGCCATCTACACGAGGTGTTCTCGCAACACCACACAAGAAGAAGAAGAAGAAGCATACAATTGCCATAAGAAAACCGCGGCCTCGGCCGCCATCACGGTCTCGCATTTAAAAGCATTTTGTGAGTTTAGGAGTGGATTTCGTGATTTTTTAGTGCGCTAATCGTTATTTTTACAGGGTATTACCCCATGATCAACTATTAGTAGGCCTGTAGCAAAAGTTTGCGACAGCTCCATTGATTGAAGGCGCTCGAGTAAAAATTATTTTTCTTTGATGATTCTGAATTTCGAAAAGCAGTGCGTTACTGGGCCGCACAGCAAAGCTCAGGTGATTACGATCAGAAGTATAATCGGAAATATTAAACTGCCTATCCCCTATGATTTCAATAAGAAAATACAAGTATAATATTACTTACACCGTTCTCGGACCCCCTTTCTATTCTAGAGAACCCCCCCCCCCCCTCCACCTGTCGAGGTGTCTGCCCATATACACAACAGCGAAGATTCCAGTGCTTACATGCGGCAAAAGTCTAAATCCTCTCCCCACTCTTTCCCTTTCCCTTCTTATTTTCCCACCGTGCAGTGTGCATCATTGCGCGCGATGGTAGTGACGTGACACGAGCGAAGAGTCGAAGTGAGATCCGTGTCGTCGTCGATTGTGGGGTTGATAAAGGGATCGAGAGCGCGGGAGTGGATTCGAAGTCGGGAATGATGAAAGAGTGAACCAAAGGAAGAAGGCGTCGAGGGAGGAGGAGGAGGAGGAGGGCAAAGGGAGAGGCGATGGAGGTGACAAACCGCAGATAATATGAAAATGAGTTTTGGCAACCGGCAGCCGGTGCTTGATGCTTGATACCGAGGGAAGCGGGATGGTGCGGTCTCGTGGTGTTGCCCGAATTGAAATTTAATATAAATTGAGAGAAATTGAAGTTGACGAAAGTGGACATTATGAGTGAGGTTCAGGTTGGTTTTGACAGATGATTTTACAGTCCACCGGTTTCGAATTGATGCACTCAGAGATCTGTGTCGGAGATTATTACAAAACCCACCGAGAGTCCCCCTTGCGTATGTCCTTCGCGCCAAAGGATTTCATACCTCAGTTCACTCGTTTTTAGCCCCTGCTCGCTCCCCCGTTTTAGTTCCGTACCCTTTTTCCTCCCACCCCCTTTTCGATACCCGCTCCTTCACTGTCCTGATTCAGCCTCGTTCTGTCTCTCGTCCTTCTTCCTTCTTCCTTTCCTTTCTTTCATCTATTTTCATTTTCCCGCCCTCCGCCTCATTTTTGTTTTTGTTTTTGAATTTTTGTTTTTCGCCTTTGCTCCCTCTGAATTTTTTTTCTCGTTGTATTCTTTCTGTGAATGTCCATCCACTTTTCAGCTTCTATTCCATTTCCTTTTCGATTTTTACCCCTTAATTCTTGTTTACCCCTGTCATTAACACACCTGAGTTATTTTTCGTTCTGGTTAACAAGTCCCCAATCAAAACATTTTCAATTTTTTGTTGACTGTAATAGGACTAGAAAAGTGACAAGAAATTATTGATGTTTTTAAAATAATATTCTCCAGAGCGCCTTCAATTCATGGCGTATGCTAAATGAGCGCAGCTGAGTAGGAATATTTACCTAGCTATCCTCTCAATTTGAGCGAATGCGTTATGTAATCTATCGAAGTAACCTGCAGGCTGATTCTGCTTATTTAGACGAGACGAGACAGGAAAAAACGAGCAATCCCATTGGTTTAAATGGAGTCACGTGACAGATTTGAAGTCACTCATGAGCCGCGACGGACGAGTCCGAGTCATTCATTTCATTTTCATGACTTGGAGCTCGTCGTCGCGGCTCGTGAATGACTTCAAATCTGTCACGTGACGCCATTTAAACCAATGGGATTGGTCGTTTCTTGCTATCTCGTCTCGTTTCGTCCTAATGAGCAGAATCAGCTTGCTGGTAGTGAAAGGGTTAGCTGTTGTAAGTTTTTCAGTAGCTATAGACAGTTTGATAATATACTAAAGCAATCAGTTGCGCAGCGAGAAATTCCTGACCTCTCTCATTTGCATTAAAACTCATGTAGGTTAGACAAGAGGATGAGACTCTCTTTCCATCCTTTTTCTACTTATACATTCAAAGGGAGGTGAGGTGAAATACGAGGGTCATCCAAAAAGTAAGGTTCCCTCGTCTATTTCTCCAAAAGTAAGCACGATAGATCAAATCTGTAAAAAGTATGTTATTTCTGATACTCTCAGCTTTCCAGCGGTGCCAAGTTTTTTAAATTTGGACCACTAGTTCACTAGAAAATCAATTTTTAGCCGGACAAGTCGCGGCACGTTCCGTCCACCTCTCGACGCGCTATAAATCTCGTCAAATGTTTTGGGTTTCCTGCGATTCGGAAACAATTATGGAGAGGTGCCTTTTGGAAACTTAAAATTGACTATTTAAGAGTCTTACCTCATTTTTCCACGTAATCACCATTCCGATCGATGCATTTTTCATACCGTGGCAGAAGTTTCTTAATGCCTCTCTCGAAGAACTGCTTTGGTTGATTACGGAGCCAGTCATTAACTGCGGTTATCACCTGTTGATCATTTTGAAAGTGCTGTCCACCAAGGTGTTTTTTGAGCTGCGGGAAGAGATGATAGTCACTGGGAGCAAAATCTGGAGAATACGGAGAATGAGGAAAAATTTCGCACTCTTCTCTTTCGCGACAAAAAAACGAATAACGGCACGGATTTCACACTGAGAAACATTTTGCAATGGCAACTCCATGATGATACGCGTAACACTGATTCAATGATCAGTCGATCATAATGGAGCTGCCCAAATTTTATCAGTAAATTCATTTTCATTGATAAATCTTCAAAACAGTGGACAGATGATTGTGCCTGTCTTATCAGTGATACCTGGTGAGGTGTGGAAAGCGACAACAATGATGCGACAACGTGATGTGCATCTCCGTCAGCGCGTCGAGAGGTGGACGGATCGTGCCGCGACTTGTCCGGCTAAAAATTGATTTTCTAGTGAACCAGTGGTCCAAATTTAAAAAACTTGGTACCGCTGGAAAGCTGAGAGTATCAGAAATAAAATACTTTTTACAGATTTGATCTATCGTGCTTACTTTTGGAGAAATAGACGAGGGAACCTTACTTTTTGGATGACCCTCGTAGATGAAAGAGCATAGGTGGAACTAGACATTTTCCGGGGGGGGGGGGGGGTGCGCATGTAAAAAAACTGTGGTTTTTTTTTTTTTTTTTTTTTTTTTTTGCTTCTCATGCGTTTAATCCTCCTGGATAACTCTGACCGCATCGAGTTCCTTGATACCCATTTTTCTCTTACAATCCAGGCTTATTTTGGGGGACAACACATTCTGTATTTAATGACCTTTTTGTTTTTACTCCTTGAATGCTCAATGAGAGCAGAAATTTTGAGATGAGTCAAATGGCTAAACGTTTTTTGTTTCCAAAATTTTCGGGGGAGGGGGGCTGTATTTCCGCCTATGTGAGAGAGCTCCTGGTTGCGCTACTGAATTAGATCGCCGACTTCCACAATTAGAAATATTTTGTAGTCTTTACAAACTTTAGTGTACAAACAAAGGGAAGCCTCAACTTCTGTGTCGGGAAGCGTGTGTAGTATATTATATGACCATAGAAGGATTTTTTTAACTTTCTTACAGAATCTGGTTCCTCAGGATCCTCAAATCCCTCTGCTTGCTTCTTAAAAATCTCATATTCTATGAAACTGTTTGAAAATCCTGTTTTGATGTCCATTTGACCTCTTTGAAAGAAAAAAAACTGATTCCGTGACAAACTATCGCTCGACACTTCACCGCGGACATTTCACCGCGCGACGTTTTACTTGCCGGAAAAAAAAAACAAAACAGAAACAAAAAAACAAAAACATAAAAAAAACAAAACAAAATAATAAAAGGGGGAAAAATAACCCTCGTGAAAAAGAGGTAATGGAAGGGGGAAAGAATAGGTGAGGAATAAAAAAAGACGGAAAGAAGGTAAGTACAGTTAAGAATACGGGGATATCAAGACAAATGATGAATTAAATAGAATGTAGAGAGGTGAGACACTTTTGATGATACTTTCTCCGGAAATAACGAGTCATTATGTCAACAAGAAATGACACCAACAACAACTACCTACAACTACTACTAGTAAAAGAGAATCAGGGAAACGAGGAAACGAGGAAAGGGTATAAAGGTAGGTGTGGACTGTGGAGTGTGTATGCTGTCAAGGAACCAGTCTCCCTCTGGAAGCCGATCATGAGCGATCGAGTCGACCTGGACGAGCCGTATGGGCCATGCACACAATCATTAATTTCCACGTTGATGGTTAACGATTAATTTTTTTTTTTTTTTTTTTTTTTTTTGCCGGCGGTGAAACGTCGCGCGGTGAAGTTTTTTAGCGGTGATATTTTCGCGTTAAATAGTCGCGCGAAAGTTTGTCGTTTGACCAAAATAACTGTAACTATGAATTGATTCAAACTGAAAATCAAAATGTATCACGTGACGGAAGGAATAGAGAGGTTCACAAGAGGCAGTATCGTTGCCAGAAGAGGAGGGGTTCCTGGAGGCCTGTACCCCCCCCCCCCTCCTAGACGCCGAACTTTGCTTTAAAAGAAAATTCAATTGTTGGCATTTTCAGACTAACTGTACCAAATTTTGACCTTCAGACACCTCCCCCCCCCCCCCCAATCGAAAAATGTCTGGTTACGCCGCTGAATATTCCTATTATTCTTATTTATTTCATTTTTCTCTGCTCACCCGTGCTATATTTTTGTTCGGCTAACGTTCTGCGTGACCTTGAGCAAAGTGATTATGATATTGGCACTGAACCTTTCACAATAATGATACATGAAATTGAGTAGCAGTGTCACGTCGTTAAAAAATCAAGAACTGCAGCCTCCTGCACGACCGATACATGACTCAAGAGGATAGAATAGCCACCCAAAAATTAGACTTTACCATGAAAAGATTAAAGGGAAAGTAATCTGAAACCAAATTATAATAACGGCTAAGACTCTTTAAAACTAAGAATAAATTATACGAATGAGCTGCTTTCACCGTCTGGGCCCCTCAGTGCCTCTTCCTGGTATCTTTCCTTTTGTCAATTAATTTTGAAAGAAAGAAAAGCCGAGATCTCATCCCTAGAATACGGGATAATGCCATCTTTTGTGGGAAAGGTTTAATTTTCTCTATCTCTCCATCCTGATGTCGAATCCAATTTAAGATTTTTTTTCTTCTTTTTTAATATTAAAAAAGTGAAGGTGTTAGTTCACTCTAACTTTTATCAATCCTCTTTTACTTTCCATAATGATAGGCTCTCTTTTTTCCGTTGTGACTGAACTTCTTTCAAGATTTCTTTTTTTTCCTTAAGCATAATTTGAGAGGGACAATTTATGCAAAGCATATCTGCTTGCATCTGCACATTTTTCAAGTTAAAAATCAGAAGTGTTAAAGAATAATAATATCTTTATGAATTTTTAACTTTGATCTTTTATATCAAAGAGTCCAATCTACATTTTAAAATAAGAAAGGAGTTTTTTTTTTCCAATTTTCTTTCAACTTTAACTCGTGTATGCAAATGAAGAACCAACATACTCTTTTGAATCCTAAATTAATTTATATATACTTTAGATATCGTTATTATACAGACACTCACTAGCACTGCTATATAAATATGGTTCATTCTCAACTTCGGCTGTTTCGCGGGAGGTTTCCCGCTTCACTTTCTTTCCTTTTTCCTCTAAAGTTATTCGCTTTCTTTTTTTCTGTCTGTTTCGGATATTTCTGAAATAAAATTCTGCTTGAGCTTCAATTAGTGGCGTCGCGTATACAATTTCAGATGTGAGAGTGAGATCATAGAACACAGAGATTTTGTGAGAAAAAGAGAGGTAAGTTATAGGAACACTCAACAAACTTTTTCACCGAATGATGACGTCATCACTAAAACCGTCTATCATAATTTCCACCAGCACTCAACACCTTCCTCAGAAAATACTCTGAACTGTCCACTCCAGAGTCCGCGGTTACCCGTGATGTACCCATTTATAGAAAACTCGGATATTCATTGCGTAACGTCCCAGACATTTATAGACAAACCCTGATTGTATTACGTCCTTCCAAAATGCCGTAAACTTGTTTGCTCCGAATGACGGTCGCTCAAAATTATTTCCTCCAGTCGTTCCATAAATCTTACAAGAAAAACTGTTTAAATATTTAATGTCAAGTTAAGAGCGAGGTAGTTTACGAGAGCGTCAGGCAAGGCGGAAAGACGGGGGCAGGAAGACGCAGAAAATTTCCGCAATCCATAATTTGATTAAAAAAATACACAAGTCCCGGACATTTATGAGAGGAAATTCTGAAATGATTTGCGGATCCAGAAAAACAAACACAAACTTGAACTCATAAAATATTACGTTTTTTTTTTTTTTTTTTTTTTTTTTTTTACCCTTTAGATTGCTTTTCTCCCTTTTCTCATCCCTTACTCCATCTTCCATTTCTCAGGCACCACCCATTCCGTACACAAACCATCTTCAGAGATGGTGGGCGCCCTATCAACCCCCCTCTCCCTCCCCCGGTCACGATTCGATTCCATCCACGAATTCGAGTCGTCGTGTCCCACCGCAAAGAAAATAAATTAAATCCTCCTTTTAAACTCACATATTCCATATGTAATGCACTTTACTTAATTGAAATTGCCTCTCACAATCATTACTCCCCCCACCCCCTCCTATGTCCTAATTCAACCGTGTTTCCATGCCTCTGCCTTGGCACAATTCCTTTTTTTTTTTTTGCTTCCTCTGTCGCTCTTATTTGTGTGTCCCCTCCTCTCCTCTAGAAAATAGAATGCGGCGCTCTCTACCCGAAACTCTGTTCACCTACTCCATCCAATTTAGTTAATGAAATAACCTTTTATTTACAGCTGACCTCTCTTTCGTGGCTGCTTGTTCCTCACCGAGCATCAGGTATCCTTGCGCGTTTTGGCCGAAGAGGTTTTATGAAGGGCGAAGAGAGGAGAAGGAAGATGAAGGAGGAACTTCGGGAGGTGGTGGACGTAGACAGCGGGCAATTTGTGGCTCCCCGATGCGAAGTCGCAGTTCTACAGACGCAGTTTATCTTGAGGAGTGACCCCTTCACTTAGCTTCCTCCATCGGTCTCATCCACAACTACTACCTACTCTGCCAGACGTTGGAAATTCCATACAGTGCAGCTCTTGCAAACTTTTGCTGCAGGGGATTGAAGAATTGATTCTTGCACGAAAACCTGTAAAAATGACGATGAGTGCACTAAATTCTCATTTATCACGAAATTCACTTTCAGAATTGAGCTTAGTGGCGGAGAGACGCAGGTATCATTGGAGATTCCTATCTAATTTGAGACATATCTCTAGAGAAAGTGACAAATTAGACAAAAATCTCTCATGATACCTAAGTTGAACCGCCATTACGTACGATCTTGCCGTTACAGCAGTTTTGTGAGTTTATTACTGAAATTTAGACTTTTTTAGTGTGCTTTTCGTGATTTTCGCTGGTCTTTACATCAGATGGACTATTTATTCGCTTATAGCCCAGCTTATAGCAGGAGCCCCCTTTTTGGGGGGGGGGGGGGGGTTCCAATTAGATGTTCCGCAGCAATATACGGATTTTTTCATGGAATTGACTTTCATGCTGTCAATTCACTCATCAAAGAAACCAACGGAAAAAACTTACCTACCATCTTATAATTTATTCAAATTTTCTGGGAAGGTTTAAAAAAAAGTGTAAAAACGGGCGGATTAACACTTATAGCCCCGTGGGTCGTTGTTACGTTTTTATTTGATTTATGTATTCTTGTTTTTGGAACCGACTTTGAGCCAGTTTTGAGCTTCAAACCTCTCATAATTTTGCTAGGACCAAATAATGTTCGGTCCCGAGCGTAACTTATGCACGGTCACATGGCCGTGCGTAGGTAAACTCTCTGATTGGTCGAAACCGCTAGTAAGATGCACCCAATTCAATGCTCGTGACCTAATACGTACATCCAATTCTTTTCAATTTTTAACTCTTAGAATTTGAGATTGTATTTTTTTAAGAAAGCACCGAAAATTCCTAATAATTCTGGGGATGGATTGTGGTCTTTGTTGCACAGTTTTGAACCGTATCATTCAGGCTTCAGAGAATACCACTTGTTATAAACAACTATACAATATAGTTTTCACATTTTTCACGCTGTAAGTCATCGTACTTCGTAAAGCCGTCGGATGTGTCTTATTTATGTTGACCCCTAATTGTTTAATTCAGGATATAAGAATCATGCATCAAATATTCTACATAATACTGTTACTTGACCTTTTCCATTATTTACCTATGTTTTTTTTTTTTTTTTTATTTTTGATTGTTAGGTATCAATAATCTTTTCACCGATACGATTATGCGGAGAAAGGAATTTTTCTGTCTCTTTCTCCAAACTCGTGTATTAGAAAAGGATAGCAGAGCATCAACACGCATGACCATGGCCATCACGTATCTTCAGATCCTACCTTCGTCTTTTTTTAACGCAAGCGATCCATTGAGCGGAGAGAGAGAAAGACACATTCCTGTATCCACGTATGCATGCGTGACGTTATAACTAGAGAATGCTGTGTCTCGCTGTTTGACGAGGTCCAAAGCGTGTCGATTTGATCACGTAAATCTCAATTCGGCATCTCTGTACTTTTGACCCGAGCAAAGTCCAGCTCCTAATCTTGAGTCTGAAAATACGTCCGCTTGCAACTCTCCTTGAGTGCTCCTTCCTGCTGAACTAGCACTTGCGTAAACTTTAAATGTTCCTCTTGTTTTTATAACATCCAGCCCTTTAACTTTGTCGTTTCTAAACGCACTTCAGATACATTTGTTGCAATTGACATTATTGCATGAGTTTTCTTAGCAGGTCCAAGACCTTTGGGCAGGGCAAAGGGCAACCACCATTTCAGCCCGAAGGGTAGAGATGAATCGGGAGATGAAAAAAAGGGGGAAGTTACTCAGACAAATAATTCTTGAGTCTGAGGTAAAAGGGGGAAAACGCAGTTAACCGAGCGACGCGGTAGTCTTTAGAGCGGATGGCGGGACAGCGGGGCCCAACAGGTTGACAAGATGAAGTGGGAACAAATCTGGCAAAATATGTCCAGGCGAGCAGATAACTAATTAGAGTTAATAGCATCATTTTATTTGTCCAAGGGGAGAGAGGATTGTGGCGGGGGGGGGAGGATGAGGAAACCACGGCGACACTATTGTTAAGTAACCGAATTAAAACCGCACCCTCCTTTCGCTCATGGAGCAGCTATAACGGCTAACTTGAGCATGTCATGCAGTGGTTGACAATCTGCACGTTTATCCTGTGTACTTTCGGTTTCTAGCGAGTGAATAGGAAGGATGGATGAAGGAGTGGGGTGAGTAGGGACTCGGGACACCCTCAGCATCAGCCTCGCGGCTCGCCTCAGAAACATCGAAAACTGTGTTTTTGGGTTTTCGCAGTTGTGGCCGATCTAGCAACAGTCTGACAACAGATGGTGGTGACGCCTTCAAGCCCAACTTTGCGCCACTCTCCACCCTTCTCCCATACTTTCAGTCCTCCCATTCCGATCCGCCCTCGGAAACATTTTACTACCCCACGATTGAAAGAGAGGGTATCCGCGAGTAAAGGTTGCCACTTTCGGTGATAACGTATAGCTTCCTTTCTTCCAAGGTTTTGCTGTAGACAAATGGACAATCACTTTTGATGTAAAATGTTGCAAAAATAACAAAGATACTTTTAAAGTAGTCCAAAATTTTCTCATCAAAGAGAAAACTTAGCTATAGGTTCCTTTGAACTGCAGCCATGTATTTATCCACTACGTATGTACGTTTTGCACCACACGGAAAAAAAAGATTAGTGAAAATAACCATACGGATACCTGATTTTGGCACCTGCTAGATGTTATGGTAAACTTGACCAGAAGTATGGTACATTTACCGATACTTTGAGTAAATTCGACATGCAATCAGGTAACATCACCTAGTACCTAGTTAAAACGTAGTATACTTCTGGTTAACATTACCATAACATCTAGCAGGTGCCAAAATCAGGTATCCGTATGGTTATTTTCACCGTAGTTTTTTTTTTTTCCGTGCATGAACAAAGAAACGGTGAATCAAGTTTATTGAGGGTCGTCTCTCTAGCTCATTACTGGACGTTGAACATTTCTATTGGTATATTTATGTTCTTCTCGTGGAAATCGGTTCGAATCAACCATTAAAACTATTTGAAAAGCCAAACGCAGCAATCTTACTGTTCACATTCGTAGGTTTGTGTTCTTTTGTTTGGGGTGCGGAATGTACTTTACATAGTGCATCCATGAATCATCCAAGGAGGGTGGTCGATCTGAACTTTGAGCCAAAAGTTCTCTCTGCGATAAGTAAGTTTCAGAATATGTTCATGGTCTTATCGTTATTTTTGCAGCAGTTTACATTAGAATTGACAGCTCATTTGTTTACAGCAAAACCTTGCAAGAGCTTTATTCTTTCCAATTTTAATTATAATGTGTACCTGTCACTTTTGTTTCAGGATTCTTTAGTGAACAATTAATGATGAACGAACAGACATTTCACTGCCAGTCATTCAAAATTTCCTTCAAACCTCGAAACATCGTGTAGGCCAGGCCCGGCCAGGCCCGGCCCGGCCAGGCCCGGCCCGGCCAACTTTTTTCAGGCAACGATCGCCTGTCGACCTCAGAGGAGGGTACCCAATCGACTTTTAGTATGTTCCAAATTTGATAACTTTTTTTTTTTTTTTTTTTTTTTTTTTTTTTTTTTTTATGTATCGAAAAGTGAACCCCCCCTCCCCATCCGCGAAAGAATTCAAGGAAAAGTAAGGTACCTACATTTCAATGGGATGATTGGTTTTGCATCTCCTCTACGAGTGAGAAGATTTTACGATTCTCCAATCGAAAACAGCTGTTCATGGAACTTCAGCAAATTTTACCGTATTTTTCAGTATCATTTCAGAGGTCGTGCTGCGATCGACATGTTGGCCGGCCCTAGTGTTGGCTTAGTAGGGGTGGTGGGGGGGATATATTCTTCAACGAATTGATTGTGTTGCTAGAAAAAAGTTTGACTTGTCACATCTTACTCATTTAAATTGCCAAGCTCATGGGGGAAAAATCATGCGGATTTGCTCCACGTGGCGTCTGAATGTATCGGAAAGTTCGATGCAAGATCTCTGGATCTTACCATGGGGTTGACAAATTTTCGATACCATTTTATTTCTACGATTAGTTTGCAGCTCGCAGCAATTCTTATACATTGTCTTGTCATACGGAGAACTGATAGTGGTCTTATGACAACAACGTCATCAGTTGGTCTGGATGGATTTCCTTTAATTCCAGGATAAGCTTTTCTTACTGTGTCCTTGAATTTAGTGTATTTTTTTAGCGTTTTTCGCTACTTAATACTCTTTTGTGGGTATTCAGCATGTTTTTCGCGACAGAAGCTATATGTATTGACTTCCAAATTTACCGTTTGGAAACAGAGCAACAGTTTTATTGTTCCAATCCAAAGGTACTGTTCCTTTTGATTCGGGTGCGGAAGGTACTTCGTGGAGATACTTGCATTCTTAAATTGGTGACCTATCTGAACTTTAAGCTAAATGTTCTCTGTGAGGAGTGATTGTTACTTTTTCAATGCTCTCATTGTTATTTCCGCTGCAAATTTTTCTAGTGTATGTAGTCTAGTTGCCTGTGCCAAAAAAGTTTGAGTTCCGATTTTCTTCGTAGTTTACATAGACACATTTAAATCTGAAGAGGGAATTGACTTAATACAAATACTTTCTTCTGCAGTCGTTTCTTGAAAATGTCTTCACTTGAATCTACGCAAAAGTATCTATTATTTGGAGGTTGAGGAGTCTGGGATTGCTATTTTGTTATTTTTCACGCGTCGACCAAATTGCATAGAACAAATTCTTCGAACAGCATTGTTCGCTTTAAAATAATTAATCAATTAGACCCTTTCTTTACTGATCCTAAGAGGGATTTAAGAAGAAGTCAAAATCGACCGCGGCTTAACATGGAATGAAATCTTTCGTCGTTAAGCATCCATGCAAGATACAAACCCACAAAGGCCGCTCCCTTGAAGTCAATAAAATTGGATGTTACCCTTTGATCAAGTTTGCCCTTCAGAAAACAACTCGGCAGCCTCTGAGCGGAGCAGAACCAATATATGGACGCTGAGTAATGGCTCATTATTGGACATATTTTACGCTTGTCCCTTTGGTCCTCCACTGGCACTCTAGACTACGTGTCACCCTCGCCGCAAACTAGAGTGGCTGGAGATAGGATTTGACCACATGTTCAATTCTTGTCGTGCTTTAGCAACGACCGATAGTAATTTTCAGTAACGGCTTACAAGCTAAACCGAAGATGAGCAAAACACATTGACCGACCCCTTCCTAACCCTAACAAATTGGTTCCATCAACTCCTCCAATCTTTTTCACGGCTACTCAGCGACGTATTTACGTTTAGGACAGTATTTTCTGTGCCTCTAAAAGATCGGTATTAACCAACGAGCTAAGCATGGATGGGATTTAGATGGATTTAGAGTCGCATCGTGCGCATGAACCCTTTTTTCAGTGTAATTCTTGATCCATTCAAACAATCATCATGGAGGAAAATTTTCCCTCAAACCACTTGTTTTTACATAAGGAGTGACACAGTTAGATACGACACTCATGAAAATTTTCCTCGACGTTCATTCATAAAAGAAGAGATAAGAATCAATTGATAGTACAGGATGTCATTGAAAATAGAGCCAGGTCGAATATCTCGAGAACGGCTCCGCATTTCGAGAAACCGCTGAAACACGTGTTCAATTATTTTGATACGAACATCTTTTTAGAGGGTCACCGATTTGAAGGCCTCTCTTGGGGGCTCCAAGGGGGGGGGGGGCACCTCCATGAATCCAAAACTTCAAAGAGGGACCTTCATTTTTTATTTAATATTCAAAGAGAATATGAAATTCTTGGACTTTTGGTACAAAAATAAGGTCAATATAGTTTTTCGTTTTCGATCCATCAAAGGTCAAAGTTCGATTTGGGCCAATTTTCAAAAAATCATTACTCCTCTTTGAAAGGTCGGAATTTAAAAAACAAGGTTTGAAACATTCTAAAAAGCAAGCTCATTTTAGAAAAAAATTCAATTATAACAAAAATCTAGTCAAAATTTGGTTTTAAAGCCCCCAAACATTTTTAAAGTTTATGGCCCCTGTGGGGGCTATCTGAAAAACTCAGAGAGACGACCCCCATTGAGTGATACATCAATCGAAAAGGCATAACAAACGCAGCATTTTCTCGCACCGGAGGTCGATTCCGTTGTTCTCATTCGAGATATCCAATGTCACTTTACAGATTGCGATATCTCGAATGTAATAAATGATAGCAACCTCCGGTTTGCGCCAAAATGCTCAGTTTGTTACGCCTTTTCGGTTGATGTATCATTCAATAGGATTCGTCTCTCAGAGTTTTTCAGATATTTCCCCCGTGGGGCCAAAAACGTTAAAAATGTTGAGGGGCTTTAAAACCAAATTTTGACTAGATTTTTGCTATAATTGAATTGTTTTTCTAAAATGAGCTTGCTTTTTAGAGTATTTCAGGTACCTTCGATTTTAAATTCCGACTTTTCAAAGAGGAGTAATGATTTTTTTTGAAAATCGGCCTAAATCGAACTTTGACCTTCGCTGTATCGAAAATTTAAAATAATATTGACCTTCAGTTTATACCAAAAGTCTAAGAATTTTATCTTCTTTTTTAATATTAAATAAAAAATTAAGGTCCCCATTTGAAGTTTTGGATTTAGGGAGATGGTACCCTTCCCCCCCCCCCCCCCCCCCGGGGGCCCCCCAGAGAGGGCCTTCGAATCAGTGACCCCCTGAAAAGATGTTCCTCTCAAAATAATTGAACACGTGTTTCAGCGGTTTTCTGAAATCTGAAGCCGTTCTCGAGATATAAGGTCTGGCTCCTTTTTTAATTGACACCCTGTAAATAAAGGAAAGAGTGTTAGGGGCATAGACTAGACATAAGAACATAGATAAGATGGCTTTTTTCCTCAACGTTTGTTCGAGAAAATAATGCATAAGATTCAAAATAAAAGAATGGATTTGATACCATTGTTCACTAACAAACACAAACGAAGGTGAACACAAACGATCTTAAACTTCAGTACAAAATGTCTGGTAAAGAACACGTTATCCATAATGTCAAAACTGGATTTCACATCTTCAGTCCATCCATATCCCTGGTCAAAGGATAACTGTGCCATATTCAAGTAAGAGCGAAAAGTTAATTTTATTTTTTCGTGCTTTCTGTCGTTAATTTTTGAGTGAATTGTGTGTGGCAGGGACTTGAACCGCTAAGAAAATATCGGTTCGGCTCGGTTCACGGTTCAAGCCTTCATAAAAACCCGGTTCGCGATGACTTTAGGTTCAGTTCCGACCGGTTCACAGAAGTGCGTACCGGTTCGGGATCGAACTAGAGTCTTGAACCGGTTCAGTTCCAATGATGTGCTTTGTTTTGGCATTTTCTCACTATGAAATGATTTTAAATATTGTCTGTTTAATAATAATAGAAGTGATTTGGGTAATAAAGGGAACCAGAACTAAACAGTAGACTTCTTGAAAAATGCATTTTTCATGAAATTAAAAGAATAACAATAGAGTCTATCTTTTCTGAAACGATTTCTGAAAACTTGGCCGATCTGAAACGGCCAGGGTTTCAGAGCATATGTGGAGGATAAAAAGTAAAACCGCAGTGATTTGTCATCGTAACTCTGTACGAGAGAGGGGGAAAAAAGTTATCATCGCCGTGGAATACATCACACTTTTTCAGGCGGCCTTTGTACACTTTGTAATTGTCGCCAAGAATGTTAGATTGAAAGGGCTTTTTCTTTTTTTTTTTTTTTTTTTTTTTTTTTTTTTGCAAAAAACATTGAAATACCTTTGCTGCGCCAATTTTTATCTGTAGTAGAGTTCAATAGTATCTTAAATGGCAAAACTGGACTTTGAATGAGTTTCGGAGTGGAAGGCAATAACATTCAGAACGCAACGGGTGGTAATCTCTAGTTTACACTTTGTTCCGCATTAAAAATGTGCTCTGATTCAGACTCGTGGAATTTGGCATCAAGGCTTTTCCTTCATTTGATTCCATGGAAAATAATCGATTCGATAGTAAAGTGGCGCTTCACATGCGATAGATTTTTATACATAAAATCATATAGAGGGAAACATTGTTGCCAAATTGCTAATTCAACATCCTGATGGTTAAAAAAATGTGATATTCACCTAACTGGCGGAACCTACTCACCTATTTTTCTCATAGTTTCCTCGCAAGAACAGGATGTCTTCGAGTATATCAGGAGAGAGATTTGTCCTCAGATGTGTCAAGATAAATTTTAAGGAACTGAACAAACGTTCTACGGACACTTGTGTCGCTGGAACGCTGTTGACTACACTGGCAAGCTCAAAGAGCTGTGGATCACTGTATTGTCTTTCAGTCCAATAATTTAAGACATCCTGTTCCCGTGACAACCTTTGAACGTTTTTGAAATTCTCCAGAGTGGTCCGTAATGAAAAAGTGCGCCCTTCAGTTTGCTTCTCGATTGCCCTCTGATGCAAAAGTTTATCTAGCGGATCTGTAAATGAAACATCATCATGGTGTTCAGATGAAGAGCTTGTCGAGGGATCACTGTCCTTTTCAGTCTCTAGGAGGTCTTCCTTTCGTTTCGCTAGGGACAGTAGGTAGGTTATTGTTTGTTGCATATCTTCTTCAGAGAGGAGGCACTGGTACCGTGGATCCAAGAATACGCATGCCTTGAATAACTCGTCTAAAATTTGATTTTGCCTGTCTCCTAGCCTTTGGAGGAGGTTCACAGCGAACGGACCAGTCATCTCTTCGTAGTTTAAGAGCAAGCGTAACCATACTCCGTAAAAATCGCCCATTGTCAGCTGCTCTGCTTGCAATTTAATAGTGGCGACTGCTGCTGGTTCTAGGACTGCAGTCACTATTTTTACGGTCTCCCAATCATGACTATTCAGTATGTTAAAGCTTTCGTTCGTAGCTGCGACATTTTCCGTAAATTCTTTCAGTTCCAGCAGTTGTTTAAGCATGGCGTGGGTAGAGCTCCATCGTGTATCATTACCCATTACTGCGGCATTCAATTCAGATTTTTTTCATGAGGAATCTAACTTTAGGATTTTTCAGTTTACGGCATAACTGTCGCACACAATTTAAAAATTCAGTTATTGACCTCAGTGAGTCTTCAACTGCAAGCTGTAGAGTATGAGCTGCACATCTAATGCTAGCTGTAAATCTGCAAATTCAATCGTCGGCACCTCTGTGTCATCAGAAAAATTGCCATCCTCATCATCAACTTCCGTTTCCTGCGAGTCCTCCCTCATAAGTCTGACTGCTTTCAACAAATTCTTGCCGTTATCTGTGGTTACCGAAAAAACCTGCCTGAGATTTAAATTATACCTCTTCAAAATTGTGACTATATTACTTCTTTCAGGTATTCAAAAAACAGCTAGCGTTTTTAACTGAATACTCCTGTTCAAAATATACTGAATGTTTACTCCCAAAATTTTTCTACTCAGACGCAATGCTGCATCAATTTTTAAAGCTATGAGTTTATTAATTAACAATTTTGATAAGCTGTCTCTCATTTTTTTTAAGCCTCTATTTTTACCTTGCCTCGAATAGAGGCTGCAGTAATGCTAACACTTGGGAAATTAATTAGAATCGGGTCAATTATTGCTCGAAATCCCGCGTTTTTTAGGAGGAAAAAACGGCGGCCGTGAATCGTAACTAGGGCTATACAGGCGGTAGTAAGTTTTTGGACCGTGATATTGATAGATACTGACTCAGAAGGAAGTCGTGTTGTCCCACTTATGACACCCGGAAGTCTTCAATAAAACTGCACACGTGCTTCATCGACATTTTGTCCGAGGTTGACGACTGGACAATTACATTCCCGTACTCTTCCTCCAATCCTTTTACCGTTGCACTAACCAAATACACATTTCGTTTGGGGCTCTTGGAGGCACAAATCTCCGACAAAAGCCTCGACCGTTTTTTGCCTTTATATTAAAGTGTCCTGTCAGAGGCGATTTTATAATCGCACCCACATTGGTCAACGTTCAGCACGAAATCGGGTTCAAACTTTTTTACTAAAGTGCGCGACGAATTTTGAAAGTTTGTCGCGGTTTTCAGGATTTCTTCGTCATTCATAGCATTTTTTGATTTGACAAAACGGGTTATTTTGCGTTGTCGAAGTGAATACTTCTTTTTAACTTTGGTCACCCAACTGGTGCATGCTTTAAAATTCATGCTGTCACGAAAGTCTATGGCATGCGCACTTGCCCATTGTCGTATATTTCGCGCAGTTACGGGTTTTTTATTTTCGCGCGCGTTTTTGAACTGATCACAGACTGCATTGCAGATCCTAGTGAACATTTCTCGGTTGGTAGCCGACCCTTTTTTGACACACTGTCGCCACCTCCGTAGCTGGTGCCTGCTTTTCAGACTCGCGGACCCACGCTTGCGAAGGGTTTCGATTTTCCTCTTTGGATGCCTGTCCGTTAAATCGACAACTTTTTTTTATGTGAAAAGGCACACTATCCGAGGCGTGATCCTCTTCGTCAGTCGTAGCACTCACGGCACTCCTAACCACTTCCACCATCGGCACCGCACGAAGCCATCGACTTATCACCGGAGTCAGAATCAGGTTCCGATTTATCACTACCGACATTTTCGAAAACCACTTCCTCTTCAAAAACATATTCACTTCTGATTTCCAGGAAAGAACGAGCTAATGCTTCGCCAAAAAGTTTTCCCTTTTTCCGAGTACTCGCTTTGATCACTACCTTTTAAAACACGTTTTGAACGCAGTATTTGCTCACAATAGTAGAAGCCATCTCTAAATATCTCCTCTTCCGGAAGAAGATATGATGAGCTTTCAACGTCCATAACTGGAGAGAAAACGTAACATTCGAATCCGAAAGCAACTAGGAAATTTAGAGAAAAAAAGCTAATCGGACACTTGAAGCAAGCAAGCAGGGACACACTAACGAATCGCGTACTCACCGACGATCGCGCAACGAATACTAACTGCCATGGTCTCCGATTTGCCCAGAAGTATACTAAAAATGTAAACAAATTCCGATCAGAAACCTTGAGTTTATCGCGGAATCAAATTTAGGGAAAAGATTGCCCCTGAATAGTCGGGACGATGCCCAGGAGAGGGCAATGAACAAGCTGATTGAAAAAAAAAAAAAAAAAAAAAATCAGAACACCCAAATTGATAGATATATCACTATGGCCACATTTGAGGACACATTTGCTAAAGAACGGCATTATTTTCTCCAAATTAAAATACATTGGTGAAACGTGGTTTGTTGCCAGCACCCATCGCCTCAATTATGAAATTATCAAAGAATTTTTGTCAGCGTCTTCGGCGCTCAGAGGTTTTTTTTTTTCTCTCTCTCTCTTTCCCCCTCCCTTTTCAATTTATAACAGCGTTTAAAACCGGAAACAATAATGAAATACTACGCGCGTCGCTAACAGTAAGTAAGTTGTTGTTAAAGTATTGTTTTTAACCGCGTGGTCAGTCAAAGTGAGGAGGAGAGTTAATAAAAGGGATGATAGGTATGAGTTGAAGAGTGGAAAATGAGTGAGAAGGAGGGAGGAAGATGAAAAGGGGAGGAGAGAGGGGGAGAAGCAGACTGAAAAAAGTGAGTCAATTAGAATCTAGATCACGCGATTGGAGCGGCCAGCAGGTGATCTTTGCTTCACCTGCGGTTTCCAGTGCAGACACTCCAACAAATCAATTAGCGAGCGTTTTTACTTTATACTTATACTCTGTTGTCAAATCGAATGAATTTCATCGTCTTTTTTCGTTTGTTTTGTTTTTATTTTTATACATTTAGTATTTTTTTTTTTCAATATTTATTCGGTCGTTTAATTTTGTATTAATTTATTAATACAGGGTGTAACAGATGTATTCCTTCCCCTGTCTAAGTTCTGAACGAGTTGAGATAAAAAGTTGCGGTTTGGACCACACTTCATCACTTTAGATGAACTTTATTTTTTGGGGGTCAAAACCCCCCACCCTCCCGGGGGGGGGGGGGGTATCTCAAAAATGTCAAATGGCAACCCCTATCTTGTGATACACCATTTGGAAGGGCATACAATTTTAAAACTTTTGGCGCAAACTAGAGGTCAATATCGTTATTCGTTTTTGATACATCGAAGTTCAAATTTCGATTTCGACCCATTTTCAAAAAATCAGAACTCCCATTTAAAAAGTCGAAACTGGAAAAACTAGGAGTCTAAAATACTCTAAAAAGGAAGTACTTTTCAGAAAAAAATACGATACTGCCATACATTTAGTCCAAATTTGATTTTAGAGCCCCCCAACAGTGTTCTAAAAAATTGCCCCTTAGGGAGGCTATCTCAAATTCCGAGGCACGACCCCTATCGAGTGATACGTCGCTCAAAACGGCATTTTGAACTGAGCATTTTGGCGCAAACCGCGGGTCGATATGGCAAAGTTGGGTTTTCATCCGTTGTCTAATTCCGATAGATGACTATTTGAATGTAAAACTAAACTAAATTAAAATAAAAGAGTACCCCTGCACTCATTTACTTGTTTTTGTCTATTTTTGCCATGGCAGAAATTCCTTCTTTTTTTTTTACAGCCCGCGTTCACAGTATGCATAAGACATGTGTGCATTCGTACAGTTGTTGATTGCGGTTTCCAAGGGAATTTTGAAAGAATTAACTATCACACATCAATTTACAGGAGAATTGTCCATTATGCCCTTGATATTCATTATATTGGTTCTTAATAACGCAAGTGTGAATGGATCAAGTGTTTTAAGGAGTAACAAAAATCGATATTACTCTTTCTTATAAGGACTCGCAGGTTGAGTGTTCGAAAGAGTCCGGAGATGTCCGCAGCGTATAGCTGCGAACTGACTTAATGACATACAAGTATCCTTCAACTCGGTGTGTATGCTACAAGCATTACATGCGTTTAATGATCATTCTTGCTACTTACCTATGCGGATATTTCCTTGTCGGAGAATTAAGGTACCCTCATTAAATTGCAATTTCAAACGTGCTAATATTGTAGGCTTGATTGTCTCTTGTATCTCTTTTTTCTTCTTTTCCGTTTTCAGATCTTAAAAATTAGTGTTGTTTGGAATGTACTGAAACCGCGTATTAGTTTTACTTATAATTTGAAGCCGACCGCTGCACTGGTTTTTGGAAAGTAATTTTGATTGAAAATTCATAATTGTTCCAAACAGGAGAATTCACTTGTAGGCAATTCCTAACCACCGTTACCTATTGTAGTAATGGACGCGTATATCTTGAAAAAAATGTCCCATGTCCCCAGAAATTTGTCCTTTCTTCATAAAAAAAAAAAAATGACAACCCTTTCGTGGTTTTTCTTTCTTTATTTCGTTCTTCTTTGAAGTTATAGTGTTGCCTACTTTTGTTTTTTCCATTTTTTTCGTTGGTGTACTCTTGAAAAATGTCACAAAATGTGCTAAGAACAGCGGCAGCTCTTTATCGAACATTTTAACTAAATTTTAAATTTCATTTTACATTTCTTTCCTTTTCCAATTATTGAAATCACAGATCGTCGCAGATAAATATGGGTTACATCGGTCGATATACCTGTCGAAGAAGAGTTTCTTGGTTGCCGTCATAAAGTTGTCGAACCCGTCACATTGGAGGATACGCAAGTGCCCCCCCCCCACAACAATCCATATCTACTCGATTCATCGACCAATCAGTTTTTAATGTTGTATGAAACGATCGATTGATCGAGAGCAGTTGTTGATAAAACTGAGTTTTAAAATGTCAAGAGTATTCGATCAATTGATGAATTAATAAATTAGTTGTTTGAGGGAACCACGGATCCCCGTAGGTTAGACAAAACAAGCACTAGTAAATACGTCTGAATTGAAGCCAATTAAAATCACTGATATATTGTTTATATGTTTGTTTTATAAAGATACAGCAAGTCTATTGGTCTCCTTTCTTTCGGGGGGAGGGGGAGGGTTGGCTCTTGCGGCATTCTTTGGAAGAGGGGTTAAGTGTCCTCTAAGCGTTTATTGAGTTTGTGAGTCAGTTTAGAAACTTCTTCAAGCTTTGAACGATATTTTCGAGTCATAGTCGTAGCCAGGAATACGCCTTTCTCTCTCGTTGCCCATTTGATCACTTGCGTTAGAAAAGGACGGATAAGTATACAGGAGCTGAAGTTACTTGATGGCCCCTTCCTCCATTCTTTTGTAACACATGTGTTTGAATATAATCAAAGAGAAAGAAAGATGTATACTTGGCTTCGGCTCTGTTTCAAGTGATATTTCACTCAAAATGAAGCAAAAGTTTGCAACAGATTCATTATATGAGAATACCAGCGGGAACGATCGTTAAGACGACTATGAGTGACGCTATATTGGTTGAGAATTATAGGACTTTGCTGTTGCTACAGTAATCATCGTTGAATTGCCGAATTGACGGCTACTAATGAGTTGCCTTCATAAAACTTTAGCTAATGGAAAACTTGCGATGGTTA
This sequence comes from Trialeurodes vaporariorum, assembly GCA_011764245.1. NCBI lineage: Eukaryota > Metazoa > Arthropoda > Insecta > Hemiptera > Aleyrodidae > Trialeurodes > Trialeurodes vaporariorum. Next base: position 31,329,202 of record VMOF01000001.1, read on the forward strand.
CCATAACAGCGGCCAAGTCTTACACTACTCGACCAATGGTTCTAGCACTCATTGACAGTCAGAACCAGTAGCGTACGCAGGAATTTGTCTTTCTCTCTCTTTCCCCATTTGAATAAGTGAGTTGGGAAAGGACAGAAACAGGGGCTAGAACGTGTCTTCAGCCCCTATCTCTTTCCTTTTCTTGTACATTCATTCAAACGGGAAAAGAGCGAGAGAGACTAATTCCTGCGTACACCATTGGTCAGAATTATCGACTTCTCGAAAAAGAATATGATCAGCCTGCTAGGTTTCTTTTTCTAATTTTTCCTTTTCATAAATATCAGCCATTTCAATGGGGGATGTTACACACTTATGCTGCAAGCGATTTTAGCGTGCAGTCATTAAAACTTACAAAAATAACGGTGGTACCACAGAAACTAACGAAACCGCTCCTTAACTCTCAAAATACTTTTAAACGCATTACCGTAATGGCGGTGTTGGGCACTGACAATAATTGGAGATTCTTATCTTAATTCCGTCACTCTTTCTACGCTGGCGAGGAAGATTCACTGATTGTGAGTAAATAGTCACCAGAAAGGTGATAAACAGCCTGTTTGTGCTAAGAAAAGTTCGTTTCTTCTTGGCCACTTTTTGATAGAGTGACAATATTATTTGAAGGGAATCACTCATTATTAGTGCCCAACGCTGTCATTACGGTCGCACGTTTATTAGCATTTTGTGAGTTCAGGAGTGGATTTTGTAAGTTTTAAGTGCTATCGTTTATTATGAAAGTTTTTACACCTGATTCGACCTTCGAGCATCTGGAGCAAAATTAGTGTCCAACAGCCCCATTTGATTAGTCGAATCCACCATCACCCCCACCAATGCACACAATTTACGCACCTTTAGGCATCAATGAAGGCACAAAAAGCCGTCCAAGTTCAAACATCGTAGCATCATCGATCGCGCCTAGCTTGCACCGCGGACTTTGAATCTGCAGTTCCGACTCGGATTCAGGGGTTCTGGGTTCGGGGCTCGGGATTTGCGGCACCGAGCTTCACCATCCATCGCTCATGCATCCATCCGTCCGAACGTCCATCCATCCATCCAACCATCCATCAGAAGCGGAGCCCGGTTTGTCGGACTCTGAATAAAACATGTAAAGGAGCCGCAAAACTTGTGCATTCCGTTTGCATGGCCCGGCCGGCGATCGTCTCGAGTCGCGACCCCTTGGACTGGACCAAGGAACAGAGGAGGCGGACCGCGAACCGACCGACGACGGACCGACGGCCGTCAACCAAGACGCGGGTCTTAACAAAGATTGATGACTCTCACAAGACAAGCTGGAGTCGAAGTCGTAACCGCTTAAGACGGTCTGCGCACAAAGGAACAGAGAGCTTCGATTCTAAACACCGAGTCGGGCCATGAAATTAGAGTCAATTTCCTACCCTCAGATCCTCTGATGATCAAAAACGTACAGCTGTGGTTCTTACGCCAGTATTTACGGTCACAGTTTGGTCACAGCCAGATTCATTCTTATAAATAAAGAGTCTGGATGAATCAATGGCACCACAAACCAATTTGGTTTTTAAACTGAAGGAAAGGGATGAATGACATGACATCGAAAGATTATTTCTTTTTGAAAGTGATGGGTTGATTCGTAAATTTAGGACTGGAAGGATTAAATTGCTTAAAATTTAGCTCATGATAATTTAGGGAGGTGGTGTGAAAACGCACCTTCAGCCATTAATTGGTTAGTGATTATAAGTGTGCAATTCAAAGATTTTACTTTAGATCTGTTCGATATTTTTCAAATTTCTGAAGTCTTCCAGATTCATTTTGCAATTCAAAAACACTCCTTGAACGTCTGAGATTTCTCGAGAAAATTTCACGGGATGTTCAAATAAGAAGTAGACATGAATGGGTCTGTTTCACACTTTTGCTATAGCGTCATGGAGGGTTGCTTTCGGTGTAAAATCGCATGAAAATCACACTAAGAGCATCGAATAGTCTCAAAATCCACTCCTAAACCGACATTAGGCGTTTCAAGGAAAGCCTAAGATGGCGATCGAAAGAGCGAATCACAAACCTGCATACTTGCACCGCAAGAGCAGCAAAGATAGCCAACGACGGCATTCGACAAAGTAGGTACTTGCCCGGCGTTTCTGTTCCAGAACTCTGGCAAAGTAACACAGAACGTAACGCATCTACCATAGTAATCACAAACGATAACGAGAAAGTAAAATTTACCGGATAAAAACACGCAGAAGGACACAAAATGTAAGTGCTACTAGGAAGTAAGCGACGTTTGTTTACATTATAACCAACATTATAAATTGCCGTCGTCGGCCATCTTTTGGTGCTCGTGGTGCATGCATGCATTATGGCAAAAAATTCAATGTCCGAAAAAAGTCTCAAGATAGTCCTCATAGTGTCCCCATCATAATCGTTTCAAACGCCATTTGGAAAAACATTGAGCGTCCCATGGACGTCCAAAATGGAGTGAATACCATCTTCATACCCATCTAAGTCATGGGTAGTTATGGGAACTTTTAAAATGAAAGCCTCGAAGAATGTTAAGGGGTAATTATAAATGGTGAATGTCCGAAAAATGTCCCCAAATGCAACTAAGTGGGACTCCCTCATTGTGACCCACTCATTCGACCGTCATCTTTGAATTTCGTTAAACGCCTAGAAGTTGTGACTGGATTTTGAGACTATTGGATGTTTTCAATATGATTATAGCACGTGATATCTCGCTGAAATTGACCCTTGACAACGCTGTAGCAAAATTTTTCAACAGACCCATTGTAACCTAAGAACTTGAGTTAATTAGAAATTTTTTGAACCCGGAAAAGCGAAAATCGTATACTACTGAGCGCAAATCGCTCGCCATGTCAGAGGTAAGAACAGTGGAAGTGGAAGTTAGAGCTTGCCTGCCGCCACAGAAGCCATCAAACTGAACCACCCTCACTCACATCCCCCGCCCCGGACCATCCTAGCGACCCGCGTGGTCCATGGTCCATGGTCCTCGCTCAGAACTCAGAAGCAGCGGCAGAGCTAGCGCGAGCGAGCGCGGTCAGTCCATTGATCTAACCGCGCACTTCTCGATCCGCCTTCCCGGCGAAATTCTCCTTTCAATTCATCTTCATTAAATAACTTGTTTTTCATCAAGTTTTCCTTTCAATACTCCCTTCCGATCTGACCCCCCTAACCCTCCCCATTCTCCTATTTCCTTCTCCGTTACCCCCACCTATTCCGGCCCGAGTCGGTGATTTTCTATTCTATTAACTTACGCCAGGCATGCCGTTGCGGCTATACCTACCCTTCTTGTTTTTCCTTTTTTTTCACCGTTTTTATTTTCCGTCGACAATTTGACAACCATCTCCCATTTTTGGAAAACGTGCGTAAGTAGCATCCGCTCGACCAATCTCCATTTGAAACTACCTTCTCGCGGCTTCATTGACAGTGATCACCATATACGTGTTCCTTTGAAGTTTTTTCCTTCAAACCAGATGGCTCAGATTATACGAAGCCGCGGTAAAAACCGGTTCATTTCTCGACGCATCTCTGCAAAAGATCCGACGAAAAAAAGGAAGCATAAAGACTGCGTTATCTTTTAAATAAGTAAATGTTGGAGTTGAAGTTTTTGCTATGAAAATATAATTCGTTACACCATAATTTGATTATTGGTTTATAGTTAACTTAAAAAATCTTTGATAATTACACTCGTAACTTTCACACGTAAGATTTAGGGCCGAAATTGACACGTTCCTCGACTTTTCATCGGCTTGATAAGTGCTGTTTGGAACACACGAAGGAATTATGCAAAGAAAGAGAAGGATAAGTTGGAGGAAGATTTGGAGTGAATGTGGTAAGGTAAACAGTAAACACCCCAGCAGTCGTCACCCTTAAGGAAATTTTTACTTCACAAATTCACCATAATTAATAATAGAAGAAAGAAATCAATTATTATTTTTTTTTTAATAATAATAATTGATTTTTTTCCTTTTTTAAGGCGATGAACGCCGGCAAGTTTTTGCGTTTGAAAATAAAAAATAAAGAAATACATCCCTCAAAGTTTTTCCTTCACTAAATTCGCCGCAGATGGATAGTTGTTGCGGCAGAGGACCATCGGCCAAGATGGCCGAGCGGAGCGGAAACGGAAAAAAATCAATTAATGAAATTAAAGAGGAGACATCCCAGGGACAGAACCTGAGGCATGCCCTTCTGAGAGATCAGAACGGGAAAAACAGAAACGGAATCGGAAATTAATAATAAAAAGATAGGGTCATCCCGCGGATAGGGCCGCGGGGTCAAAAAGAGAGGAAAGAAGGCAGAAAAAGAAAACGCTTCGTCGTGGATAGGGCCACGAACGAAGAAAAATAAAAGAAAACACTTACTTTGTAAACGTTTTTTATTTACCAAGAACAGATCGGGTAATTGATAATCGGTAAACATATAAAAAAATCAAAGAGACACCGCTTGAAAATCAAAATGATAAAAAACAGTGAGAAAACGGAAAGGAACTTTGGTTAAAAGGAACGTAAAAACTAATATCACAGATATAAATAATCACAGACGAAAATCAGGAAATCTTTAGAGAAATGGCACATATAAAAATCAAAAAATGCTTCGGGATAACCGCCCAACGGGGGTTACAAGGGCTTCTTCTGCGAGCCCGCGCCCTCGCGAACTCGCGGAAGCTCGCGGCAGCGCCCGGGAGATTCGAATCCTAGCGGCGGCGGCGACTTGATCGTTGGCCGCAACAATAGTGTTGATTTTGAAAAATGATTAACATTTGCCCTGCTGGATGCCCACTTGGAGGAGACTTGCCGTTCCCATCATATCATATCTTTGAGTGGATGCATTGGAACGGCTTTTTGTGACAGACATAATTACCTGATGCCGTCTGCTTGCACCTGGAAAGGTTTTTGATGGGATAATATTGAACTAAAAATGAGTGCTTTCACAGTAGATCAATAGAAAATAAAGGAAAAGTAAGTAGCATGACAAAGCAGCGTGACTTTGCCATTGAACGATAGGTATATTTGGCTTTAGAAAATCTGAATACTTCCTAACAAAATGTCTATACATGGTGTAACAAAACTATAAACAGTATAATTTTCAGGGCGTGTTTTAGAGGTAAAAACAATACTTTTTTCCTATAAACATGGGTTCGAAATTGTAGTCTTTTCGAGTTACAGTGTTGCAAAGTTTCCGAAAAACAAATTGAAAAATTGTCATAACTCCCTCGTGATTTTTTCTTAATGCTCGTAAATAAGTGCTCTGATGTAATTTTAGGCGCTCTTGCCGATTTTGGCCGTGAAAATGCTGTATGCAAAAATTTGAGGTGGTTTTTGGGGGTTTTTCTTGATTTTTCTCACTTTTTTCGGCCAAATTGTATGAAAACATGCTTTCGGATTCTGGAGACCCAAAAACGGTTACCATCATTCAAAAGTTCGTAAAAAATATATGCATTTTCTATCAGGAGTGCCACATCAAGATCAGCTGAAGGAGACGCTAAGGAATCTGGCCGAACAAAGGGGTTGGCTGATTCGAATGACTCGATGGCTAATGGTAAGTTGACACAAATAGCAGGTACCGTAGCATCAGACGAAACGAGAGAATCAGCGGACATTGAAGATGTTAGCGAGACGTGATGATTTGCTGACTCTGCTGTTAGTTGAGCGATGGAATTACCATTACCTGACATGGAGGGAACTGGCGAGATAGAAAAATTACCAGGCTTTACGGATGCTGTTGGGTTGAGACTAGATGAAGCAGCATATGATTGCCGGAAACTAATGCTGTTGGTGGAACAGGAGGATTTGCAGGTGTTGTTGTAGTTTGTGAGATGGTGCTATCCAATGTTTCAGAAGCTTGAGTGACTGACTCATCATATAAAAAGCGTCAATATGTAAACAAATTAAAGTCCTCCGTGTCAACCACTTCCATCCAGTTTGAAGCGTTTTTCATACTATTAAAAAACTCCAATTTGTCGCCTCCTAAAAATTGATGCAATTTTTTCAAAGCTAGTTCACTATGATTTATCTTAGGCGCAGTGGCAATGGATGAAGCAGAACACTTATTGCACACTGATGATGTAAGGAGTGCCTGTAAATCAGCAGACTGTGCTGTAACGTATGTAGGATTTTGTTCACCCCCTTTTCATCCGATGAATTGGGTTCATCGACTACCTCAGCGCTCTCAGGAAGTTTTGACAAATCCACAGCTTTTGGGTCCCATGGAACGAGTCCACACTTCCGAAACCCATTTTTAATGACGTCCGCTGTCAGGCAATCGTCCATCGCTGTTTTAAGCAGCTGAGTAAATACTAATATTGAGGATTATTGAAAGTAAATTATTCGTACGTTAGCTCATACGGTTTAATATCTCAATGCACCGATCGCCTAGAAGATGCAATTTTTTATGGCACTCACCGGGATTTGAATCTGGGACCTTCCGATTTGAGGTCCGATCTTCTAACCGTTACACCACCCTGATCACATATGGTTCATGGACGAAATTCCGGTTTATAAGTTTGCGAAACGGGAATATGGTTACTTTAAGTCTGATTTGCATGGAAATTGGTGATCCAAGGTATTTTTGGTCGAGAAATCTGATTCTACAATCAGATTTTTGGTATTTGAAAAACTTAACAAGATCAAATCATTTTTTTTTTTTACTGGATGTAACTAGAGCCATTCTCCCAATTTCTAACTTTCGAACAGTCACAGATAAACGAATAAAACTTATTACTAAATGATTATATGACATAATACTTTCTCTTGTTCTGCTGTGTGTCGAACTCATCTAAGTAAATATGCACATTTAAATGACTGATTTTAGTTCTCTGAATATCTTTTGAACTTAAGTTTGATCGCTCTTTAAATCTATGTTATGGCACGGAAATCAAATTATCCACATGGAACATTTTTACCAGAACATTTTTATCTATCTGTTTTCCAAACCCATTTTAAAAAGAGTAAGTTCCTGTAGGTAGCGCCTTTTTTTTATCATCTTCAGAATATCGAATAAAAGCTTCTTTAACTCATTATAAGTGCGCGGGTGTTAAATTGTCTGACTGTTTTAGTTCAGTTATACACATTTATTTCCATGTATTATGGAAATTAATCACTTGAATTTTACAAGGTAAGTACTAGCGGGTACAAAGATTTAGGACCAAGGTATACAATACGCAAATCACAGAATGACATTCAACACATTTATTAGGGATGTGTTGCGTATTGCATACTTATCGTGCGGCCAGGTATATATTTGTCCCCGCTATGGTACGATCCCTATCTAATATATTTAGGTGTTTCAAATACGTCACAATGGGGATCTTGCAAACTTCTGCTGCAAAGAAATGAATTGTACATTCTGATGGAAAAACCAGCGAAAATCACGAAAATCACACTGAAAAAGTCTAAAATTTAGTAATGAACTCACGAAACTGCTCAATCGGCAAGATCGTAATGGCGGTTCAACGCAGTCATCATGGAAGATTGCTTTCTAATTAGTCACTTTCTCTACGGAAACACAGATACTTTGACTTTTGAATTTAAAAATTTATTTGACCATTTTTTTTTTTTTTTCAAGAAATGGAGAAGTTCATAAAATTAAATAGAAATGGCAAAGGTTGGGAAAGATGTTACCGCACTTACTCCCTCCCGAAATGTTTGGAATTAATAGAGTGTTGTCAATTTTTACAAAGCTTATCAATACATTTTTGAGACCAAACGCGAAAAAATAAATATTGGATTCATCCTCCTGCCTTCTTAACTTTTTTTTTTTTTTTTTCACTTAGTCATGAACTTGCTCGAGAAGGTTCGGAAATATACGAGCTAAATAACGGCTGATGAACAAAGCTCTATTTTCCCAGCTAATAAACAACGGAGCAAGGCCGGAGTCACACTTCCGTCCTTTGTTGACAATTCGACTTTTGTACCGGATGAAAAGGAAAGTCGTGCTGGAGAAGTGTGGTGGAAATAAATGAAAGGCCGTGAACAATATAATGGGTATCATTTAGAGTTATTAATGATGATCAAAATAATAAGTTATTGAAAGGACACGCGTCGTAATGATGCCAGAGAGGCACTATCGAGGGGTTGAGAAGGAGAGAGCGAGAGAGAGAGAGTGAGAGGGGGGGAGTATAAAAAGTGATATCGTGATCAAAACAAGGGTCCTGCCGCGGCACCAGGCCACTGATCGACTGGACCAGTAACCAGTCGGCCTTTTTTGGTCCAGCACATCGCCGCATCGCACAGTGAATAGAGAATGAGATATTCCTCGACATGGCAGTGGCTTAGCGTGCTTTTGGGCAACTTTGCATCTGGTCATCCAAACCTATGCGGAATGTCAAATTCGAAGGTGTTCACGGCACACACAATAGTTGAATATTTGCCTTTGAATTTAAAAAGACAAAATACAACGTTGCCGAGCGGGTCCATTCTTAAGTATTGCTTCAGCAATATTTACAGTCAAACTTGTTAAAAATTACTCCAATCCCTCGAAAATTTAGTTTGACGTATGATGGACATCGTCGATAGTGGCGCATGTACCAGCACTAAATCTGATAACGTTTCTAGTTTGTCCATTTCAACCCTTAAAAAAATATGGAGCCATTAAAGACGTTATGTGCTTTCAGAATACCCTCTCATTAGACCCTTTGCTTGGACTTAAATGGACAAGATGGAACAACGTTGCTCGATTGCGCGCCGCGCCTCTGCTTCAGGCAAAGTTAATGGAGGGATGTTCCAAAGAGGACGTCCCGTACAATCATGGGACGCGTTCGGGCTTTCCGGAGGACATAGTATCTCTATTCACCTTTCAAAAAACATTCTTTCGAGGACTCCGGGGAAAGAAAGGCGAATATTGATTCTCAGGTTCTTTTGAGACCCTGTTAGATTTTTAATTAAAATCCGTGAATTAGTTCGAATTACTTTCGATTGGCAGTAAGCCCCCTTGAATTCAACCTTTTGAATGTGTTTTTAATGTTACGAACGAAATGCAACATCGTTAGGATGCACGCAACGCCATTGTGGTGGATATCCTCGAGACAGGGTACAGATTCTATGAGAGAAATTTGCAAAAGTTATTCCTTGAGCGCACATTGATTGCTCTCTCTCCTTCTTCCCCCTCCCCCCTCTCTCTCTCTTTCTCTTTCTCTTTCTCTGAAAAAAAAAAAAAAAAAAAAAAAAAAAATTATCATAAGCACGACGATGTGTCAACCTAGAAAACTTGAAGTATTTTTATCAGAATGATTGCCACGCCTATTGACAAGGAGGACATTCCGATATACTCGGACCAGATTCTGATAGAAACACCATTGTTCTTATTTGTCCGATATAATTGTAATTACTAGCACAGAATACTCCAATCGGAATGAAAATTCCCCATTAGAGCCAATGGAAACAATATTCGAAGTTTACTATCATATAAACTCGTAATCATTTTACTTGCCCACTTCTCGAGATGGCGGACCGCGGACGTGCTTTTCTACATTTTATTTACATTCACGGTTTGACTAACAACACGGCCTGTTTCCGAAGCTTGCTGGAAATATTCACTCACTTTCCAACCTGGTGGACCCGAATATATCCAAAAAAATGAATGTAAGTCTCCGTTCTGATTGTAGTATTCAGTAGTAATGGTGATATTTTCAGATTTGAGAAAATAAATTTTCTTAGTGTTCGAGCAATGGTTTTTTTTCTCGAGTTTCACCCCTTCATTGCCGAGTCTAATCAGTCCACTCATCGCGCTCTCGTTCAAATCAAGGTGGAGAATGAATACCCCTTCTTCGCTGTACTTGTTTTTGCCATTATCATTGATTGAAGGCGCTCAGCGAAGCATTTTCCCCCTTTTTTTGAGCTGTCCATTATTCTATTTTTTTTTTTTTTTTTTTTTTTTTCTGTATAAAAAATTGAAACGTCGGGAAACTTTAAGTGAACGAATATACTCAGGCTTGATACCTAAAGGGTTGAGATACTACCGACTCGTCCCCACTGAGCGCCAATCTTGTCATAACTATCGACGGGACGGACGCGACTGTGAAGCTGGAACCTCCAATTACTTGAATGTGTGTGTGAGTGTGTGTGTGTGTTTACAACATGCGAGCGTGAATGTGTGCGAGTGAATGAGCATTCGCCTGAATGGAATCAGCGTCGCCGCGCTGTGCTGGGTGTGAAAAAGGAAAGTACACGCCCTCTATTTAATGTCAGAAAATAAATAAAAATATAGAGAATAGGAAATATCAATGATTAATGAAGCGGCGCCCATTGAGTGAAGAAGCTAATACTGTACTTTTTTGTGACAAAAGAAGAGACTGCAAGGGGGAGGGATAAACAGTTGCACTCGCTCGCCGAGCGTACAGGCAATGTTGATGCTCACACTTGCCAAGTTAATCGGTGGATTGTTACGCCGTGAACCGTCAAATTGTTCCCCCTTTTTGTTGGGATGTGTATGTGTGTGTGTTGAGTTTGATCCGTATGTGTGTACTTGTGCTTGTGAGTGAGTGAGAGGGTAGTAGAGAGAGAGAGAGCCAGGGAGGGAGTGCGAAGGGATTGTTTTAAATAACCCGTCCGCAAACGCCAGGATCGTCGCGGGGTCGTCGCGGCAGGCAGGGGAGGCGGGAGTCAGAACTCCAAAGGGCGGCTCCTCTCTTGCCTGCGTGCCGCTGCCCGCTGCGATCGGGGGGTTGCCCTCATATACGCGGTGCGGGGTGCGCACACCGCGAAATCTGCTACCGCGTGCATATTTAGTCCCCAGAAATATCTCATTTTAGTCGTCTGTATTGGTTTGTTTACTCGGAGTCTTCCGCCGTCCGTCAACCCTGGCAACGATAAAGTTTCGATTGTTGCGTTTCTCTTTTTGCTCTTCTACATCCTCCTCCGTTGCGATTTTTCCACCCCTTGCCCTCTGCATTCGTCCCTCCCATTGTTTCCAGCTAACTGATTTTTAATTTTGAGAAATCGGTACTCTTCAAATGGGCGCAGAGTGACTGACATCCAAGTGGATCCAGCCCTTCAGGATGGATGAGTGTGGGTGAGGAGGGACGATAAAAACTCAACGATTAAAAGTGGCAACATCTTCGGCTCTTATCTCAATACTGGGCAGTTTCCTCATTAAGAATTCAATAATTAATTTGAGTATTGCACTTCAACAATATGTTCAGACTTTCTTAATGTTACCCTTCCCTTTGGTCAACCTCCTTCTTCAAATGGTCGTAAGTTCTCTTGGGCTTTGAACAAATTGAGGCAATTGCAGGTAAAAAGGGTCCTTAAAAAAAGAGGTGCGCTCTTCAGGCAAAAGTTTTAATTGAATAGCATCGATATTTATTATTTTCTCAAAAAGAGCTCATACCCGTTGTAAGTACATACACTTTGTTGTTTTTTTCGTAAGCAAATATCAACATTAAAGAGTTTCTGAAGGAAAAAACAAAAACCTGTCTTGTCCAGAGAACCCATGTTACGGTCCTCTGTGCATCATCAGCCCGTACAAAAACAAGCTTCACTTTTCCTCCGCGGTATGAAATAATAGTGCCCAGTGTCCAGACGGAAAAAATGGTAGGTGACATGCACCATACTTGTATTTGATTATGGCCGCAAATCAACAGTTTGGCATAATCCACCGGACTTCTGATTACATTACGTCAACAAACAATCTAGTAAATTCGTTGCCATACTTTGTGGTTGGGGCTAGAATCAACCACAAGTTTGGTAAGCATCTTTAATTTTGTTCCGTGCAGTCATCTGCTAGGAGTGTCTTTGAACCCAACATTATTCACTAAGAAAGCTTCACTTTTAATAAGACGTATTGTTTAAAAATAACGCATAGAATTTTCCTCGAACTCTCTCAGAAGGATAAAACTGTGGTCCCTCTCTCCAAACTCACACCCCTGTGTGTATGTATACGTATACGCACCGTGCAGCGTGCTCTCTTCTGCTTCATCTACGAGTACATCTAGATTCCCCGTTCCAATTCTTCCTCTATCATTTTCATCCCTGTTTCTCTGCGTATATGCTCTCTCTATGTTGACTACGGAACGACTACTTTTTAAAAAGCCTTTTACAGCATTTCTCACACGCTTTCATCCCTTAAAGAAGAGCTCGGGATATTGAGTATGTTAGGGGTTACTCAACGCGCACGTTTTATCCGAGGGATGACAACTCGCTATTGCGGAGTCGCTTTCCGAACATTTCTCTTTCTCTCTCTCATTTCCTCCCCCTCTCCTTCTCGTCTCCTCTTTCCCTTTCTAGGCTCAGTACGGTTGCTCTCGGGTAAAGTGACGTATTTACAAAATTTACATAAAATGATTCAATCTCAAATGAAACAAGTTTCGGCTCAAAGCAGTCTGTCTCCTCCCAGTGAACTATTATTTATTTAGAGCGGGTGCTGTATAAGTATTGGTTTACTCGAGCATATGACGTATCCAGAATCCAGTCATACAGCCACTTAGATCGGTCCCTTCCCCCATAAGAAAATTGGGAGAAACTGGAATATTCTTTCAACAGGTAGAAATTATTTCCTCCGGGTCGATATATTTGATGTCAATATTTGCAGGCTCGATTTCTTAAATCATGAGTTGACTTACACAATTCAGTTCTTGGGTGGATTTTGGGGCTCTAAGTTAGAAAGGCTGACTTAAGGTGCTTCCAGGCGAAACTTTTCCAGATTTCAATCCGATGGATAGCGCCACTAGTCGCGCGCTTTTTGGAAAAGTCGTGTTTTTGGCGTTTGAAACTGAAACCATAGATAAAACACAAAATCCAATAACGTCAGCACCTCCAAAATTTTTTTATGGATTTTTTGAGCCCAAAATGAGCCAAATTGGTTTAAAATTAAAGCCGTAAATTATGAAATTCGTTTCGCCATAGGCCTAGTGAGTGAGAGTGAGCGCGAGTAATATGCGTCACACTGATGCACTCTTTATCTTTTATCTATAAAAGTCCAAAGGGTGTATCAGTGACAAACTAAACGCAAAGTCTGAGTCATGATGTAATTCTAATATAAATCAATTCTAATATAATTATTTATATTAGAATTACGTCATATGAGATAGCAGATTGCAGGGTCCAACTATTAATTTTTGATGGGAATAACGATCACTCTGATCGGGCGGTTCCCATCGCGTGTTGCTGTCCTTTCTTTGTTCCAGAATTTCATTATATTACTTGTATTTTTTGTTCCTCAATATATATATATTTCACTTATTTTTATATTGAAGTTCATTTTATTTATTAAAAACCTCTCTAAGTAATATTAACTTAAGAGAGAATATTACTGGCGCAGTCGGTAGGACAGCAAAAGCATATCGCGTTACTTTTAAGTATTTATTTGCTAGCCGAATCTCGTTTTTCTTTTAAAAAAGTTTTTAATTCGCTAAAATTGTGACTTTCGACTCGATCGAAAATTAAATCCTTTTATTCGGACAATTTTTGTTATTTTTTTCCCATAGTGAAATTTTGCCATATCCATATTTTCGCGCAGTGAAAAGTTTTATTATTATTTTACAGTGTTTTCATCGCGATTGGTGATACATTTCGTGTTTTTAATCACGCTCTAAAAAAATGAATAAATAAAAAACAAAAACTAATTTTCATGTTTGTTTTGGTGCTTGATCTCGCAAATAAAGAAAACTGTCGCTTTTCTCATTAAAATTGATTTGTTGTTTCTGTCATGCAACTCACCAGGATCATCATTTTTTTTCTTCGGTTTTCTGTAAGTTTTTTTTAAAAAATACAAAACGATTCTATTTGCAAGTACTTAATGTGTAGTGACTTTCCCAGATTATATCCATTAGGCAGGTCCCTTTAGGAAACTTTCATTCGAAAATCTTCTTTCTGATTTTTTTTTCTCTTCATAATTTTTGACAAGAATTTTCTATTTAGATTGTTGTGTTTTTTTTTTTTTTATTATTATTCATTGTATTCTTAGAATTTCCAATTTTGTGTTTATGAGCTTTAGAAAACAATCCAGGCTCTCAATTTTCAATAAAAATCGAAAAATGGCAGATACAGGTAATCAAGGCCAAAACCAAGCTGCTTTTGGGCAAAATGAAATTGAAAGGGCAGCTCTAGCCGCTCAGGCCGTTCAAGCCGCTCAGGTTGCTCAAGCCGCTCAAGCCGCTCAGGCTGCTCAGGCCGCTCAAGCCGCTCAGGCTGCTCAGGCCGCTCAAAACGCTCAAGCCGCCTTGCTATTGCCCCCATTTGATCGTAACGATTTTCAGGATATACCAGTATTTTCAGGACAAGCAGAACAACTCCCACGTTTTCTGAAAGTTACAAATTACTATGCTGACAAATATCAAATAAGGGTTAATCCTCAATATGTCGTACCATTTTTAATTCAGGTTCAAAACAGAATCATAGGCGAAATTGCTATTCAAATGGGTAATAGGGAATTTGAAAATTGGCCAGATCTTGAATCATTTTTAAAAAATTCTTACGAAGACCGCCGAGGATCTGACCAGATTTTCCTCGAACTGACTTCGATTAATCACAGCTCTAATGAATCCCCGCTTGAATTTTATAATAGAGTCATGAGTTTGTACAACGCTGTTCAAGCGAGAGTATCATTGGAACAAAATGGAAACCCTGAAGTCATTGAATGTCTTAGAGTTGTTTTTTTCGAAAGATGTGTCAGGAGAATTCTTTTAAGTAAACTTAGAGAACCTTATGGCAGTTATCTTCGTAATCGTCATCCTGTTGATTTAACCGAAGCTCAGCGCATGTTACTTGAATTTATTCCCTCCCAAGTTGAAAATTTTGCACCAATAAAATCAACGCAATAAAAAACTAATGTGCAACAGTCCCCTAAGAATGTAAATGAAAATTTTAATAACCGTAATCTAAATTCTCGACCTAAAAATCAACAGAACAGCCGTCCACAAAAAAACCCTCAAAATAGAAATGCAAACCTCCAGCAAAATTTTTCTAACAACCAAAATTCTCAGCGTTATAATTCTTTTAATCAAAATTGGCGCCAAAAACTTCGCCCCAACAACATTTTCAACGTAACTCAAGTTACAATAATCAAGGTCGTCCCGAACCAAGGGAAATTAGTGCTCAATCGAGGCTTTTTCAGAACGACGTCGTTGATGTGTCATCTACAAATAATGAGAGTGTAAGTACTGTCCCTGAGCAATCCTTATCATTTTGTGAAGACACAAATCTTCATAACAATGAGGAAAATTTTGTCATCGAAAAAAACGAAAATTTTCAGGTCTCAGCCTCGGAACAAAAAGTACCATAACTTTTTTAACCTCAAATCAGATGTCCTTCCATTTATTAATGTACCTATTCAAAAACGTTTATTTAAAACCCTCATTGATACTGGTTCAACCCGATCTTTCATTCACCCCAATTTAGCCGAGCGTTTAGGGCCAAAATTTCCATTCAGAAGGTAAATCCTTTTATCATTAAAACTGCCGTTGGATCTCAACAAGGAGAAAAAAAAGTTAGTATTCATCTTACAGCTCCTTTTCAGAATCAATTAAATTTAGATTTCCATTTGTTCAACTTTCATAAAAATTTTGATATTCTCCTAGGTAGTGATAATTTAGAACTTTTGCAGATGATGGTGATTATAAAAAAAATATTGTGACTCTCGATAATATAGCATTTGAACTGAAGAAAGAAAAAACTCAACCTTCGTTAAAAAAAATTTCTGTTGAACCGTTTTCAGACACTGTAATTAAAATCCCCATTTGTAACATCCGTAACGGAACTGCTTTAATTCCTCAAGTAAAATTTGACGACAAAACTGAAATTTCTGAAGGAATTGTTGCTGTAGTAGATCATTATGCACTTTGCCAAATTACTAACAACTCAAAATTCAAAAAAAAATTGAAATTTCTTCTATGCAGGCAGAAATTAAATGAAAACGAAATTGGAACAGTAAAAACAACTGAACAACATTACGATGTTGACTTCTCAAAAATTAGGAGAAAACATATGTCGTTAGAAAAAAGGTTAGCTACAGAAAAATTGATTTCTCAGTTTAAGTCAATCATACCACGAGAGGGAGAACCCCAAACCCTTTTGGCCACACAATAAAGCACAAAATTAATACAGGCGATCATCCGCCTAGTTACACAAAAAATTATCGTTACCCTCATGTGCTCAAAGACGAGGTTTACCGTCAAGTAAGTGAGATGCTTAAACAGAAAATAATACGTCCTAGCTATTCACCATGGAGCTCACCAGTGTGGATAGTACCAAAAAAACTAGATGCGTCTGGTGAACAAAAATGGAGAGTAGTTATTGACTATCGCAAAGTAAATGAGAAGACTGTTGGCGATAAGTATCCCATTCCCAACATCAATGATATTTTAGATAGATTAGGAAATGCTAAATATTTTACAACAATAGATTTAACTAGTGGTTTCCATCAGATTGAAATGGATGAAGATAGTATCCCAAAAACAGCATTTTCCATAGAACAAGGCCATTTTGAATTTGTCCGCATGCCATTTGGACTCCGAAATGCCCCCCCTACCTTCCAGCGAGTTATGGATAACATTCTTCGAGGATACATTAACAAATTTTGTATGGTTTATCTCGATGATATAATTATTTTTTCTAGCTCCCTGCAAGAACATGTTCACCATTGTAAATTGATTTTCAGAAGGTTACAAAAATTTAAAATGAAAATTCAGTTGGACAAGAGTGAATTTTTTCGAAAAGAGGTAGCATATTTAGGACATCTCATAACACCAGAAAGAGTTAAACCGAACCCTGATAAAATAAAGGCTATTCAGAGGTATAAAATCCCTGAAACCAAAACTGAAATTAAAGGATTTTTAGGCCTTTTAGGTTACTATAGAAAATTTATACCAAACTTTGCTGATTTAACTAAACCTCTCACTGTCAAATTGAAAAAGAATAGTAAAATTGATCCATTTGATGAGAATTACGTTAAATGTGTAGAAACATGTAAGAAACTTTTATGTAATGATCCAATACTTTCTTATCCCGATTTTTCAAAACCTTTTTTACTGACTACTGATGCTTCAAACGTAGGTTTAGGTGCTGTGTTATCGCAAGGTAAAGTTGGTAGTGACAAACCTGTATGCTATGCCTCCAGAACCCTAAACGATTCTGAGCAGAAACTTTCAACTACCGAAAAAGAATGTTTAGCAATAATTTATGGGGTCAAACAATTCCGCCCGTATTTGTTCGGCCGAGAATTTGTAATTTATACTGACCATCAACCTTTGAAGTGGCTTTTTAATCTTAAGGAACCAAAAGCAAAATTGATGAGATGGAAACTAATGTTAGAAAAGTATTCCTATACTATAGAGTATAAACCAGGTAAAATTAACCAAAAAGCTGATGCCATTAGTCGCCAACCTGTAATTGATGTACAAAATGACACCCACACCCTACTAAATTTTTAAATTGAGTCCCTTTTTGTTGAACCAGACGATGATATTCTCGATGATATAGATAATTTAGATCAAAATGAAAGTGTCGAAACCTCAGGTGACGACGATAATGTCACCATTCATTCTAATAGGGAAACCAGCGATGTAATTAATATTCCAATAGTGGTAAGGCCTATTAATCATGCCCTTCACCAATTATCATTAAGCGAAGTAGTCATCTGAATCATGGTAAAAAATTGAAGAAATGTCTGTTTTCAACAAAAACAGAATGACGATTTTTCTACCAAAATTGATTTAAACAATTTTATCAAAGAAACAATCCAGACTTGTTGTAACCCCAAAACAAGCTACGGCATTTTTTGACAATCCTGAAGACTATCCTATTTTTACAAATATCATCCAAAAAATTTTCAAAACTTGAAACTACTTCGTTATACCAAATTTTTGTTAGATGTAGAAGATGAAAATTTATCAGTTAGCACTTTGTTCTCAACAGCATGATAGTCTCACAAACCATCGAGGAATAAATGAAAAATTTTGCAGCATTAAAAATGAAATATTACTGGCCTAACATGAAAGAAACTATGTCGAGAATTATCAATAATTGTGAAATTTGTCAATTAAAAAAAACGAAAGACGACCTCCTAGACCTCCTCTTGAAAAAACTGAAACTCCCCCTGGGCCTTTCGAACATGTTATGACAGATTTATTTCATATGGGGAAAGAAACATTCCTCACTGCAATAGATGTATTTTCAAAATTTGGCTTTGGGGACAAATTAACCTCGAAAAATGGTATCAATATTTTCCCAAAAATTTAAAAAAATTCTTTAGTCAAAATAGAATCCCCCATCAAATCACCTTTGACAGTGGTAGCGAATTCAGTAATTTAGTAAAAAATTTTACAAGTTCATAAAATTCATCCTCACATTACATCTGTAGGTCACCATAGTAGCACAAGTGACATCGAAAGACTACATTCAACTCTTATTGAACATGTACGTCTCTTGAAAGCCCAACCAGAATTTAGGAACTGCTCAATCAAAGAACTTACAGACCTAGCTTTGATAGCTTACAATGAAAGCATTCACAGTACTACCAAATTGAAACCTGTTGATATTTTTTACCCTCACAGAAAATTGCTTGATGATTTGACTGAGGATAATTTGATCAACCCTGAAAAACCCAAAATCGTAAAGACCAAAAAAAAGCCTTGTATAACTTGATTCATGAGAGAAATTACTATTAATGAACAGAATCTATTAAATTATACTCGAGAAACTTCTCGGGAGGTAAAAATTTTTAGAATTTAAGGTTAATTTAAGCATTGTCATAAAAAGATATCAATTACTATTTGAAGCCGTGGAAAACTTGGAAATTCACTTGGCTTCTGTAAACTTAAAACTTTACATCCGTCAATTATTACAGGAAGTACCTTACTGCAGCATCTAAAAAAAATAGAATCAGATCTCAATCAAAAACTACCAGTTGAGCCTTTTTGAAAATTTACCGTTGTATGAAAACCTCCTTAGCATTGATTGTGCATTTTAAAACACATCAAATTTTATATTTCATTCATGTACCATTATTTAATAGTAAAAGTTCCCGCTAGTTAAATTACACCCTCTACCCTTTTTGTACAGTCACTTACACTTGCTTGTCACATTAAATTCACCGTCACTAATTCAAACCCAAGATGACATTCTAGGATATGGCAGCTGTAAAAATATAAAAGAAGACATCTACTTATGCAGCGGAAAGTATCTAAAATCACCTGAATGTGAAACAAGCTTGTATCTCCACGCGGATGCTCGAAATTGCACAATTTTACCCATCTCACCTAAAACAAGTTTAGAACTAATACCGAATACTAATAAAATACTTGGATACCTTCCTGAACCATCCATCGTTACCACTACCTGCAATGGCTACGTTGAGCGATTCAAATATCAAGGACTGTACTTATTCACTCTAAATGGATGCGCAATTTCGGTCAAGAACTTCACTTGGAACCTCACACCAGTCTCCAGCAGCAAAATTCAACTTCCAGAAATTCACAAGCTTCCAAATTTCAAACTCATTGAACCTATCTTAAAAAAGATATATCTACCAGACGAAAATATTAAAGTTCCCACTCTACATCCAGTTGAAATCAACCGTGGCAATAACAGTTTAGAAGTGAAGATCATCATTGCTCTTATTGCACGCATCGTTTTAATTTCGCTAATCGCATTTTACTTTTATAAATTTCCTCAGTTAAGAAGAAGAAGTGAAACAAACGGCAATTCAGACAATTTTGCCTTACCGAAATTAGTTTCACCCACAATATCAGGTTTAGCATCTCAGCCTACTACAATTTTAAGCCAAAACCCCACTTTTGACCCTGCAACTTTTAAATTTTTTTCAAATTAAGAAAAAAAAAATTTAAATTGCAGTGCCCAATCTAATGGGGGAGGAGTAATATGCGTCACACTGATGCACTCTTTATCTTTTATCTATAAAAGTCCAAAGGGTGTATCAGTGACAAACTAAACGCAAAGTCTGAGTCATGATGTAATTCTAATATAAATCAATTCTAATATAATTATTTATATTAGAATTACGTCATATGAGATAGCAGATTGCAGGGTCCAACTATTAATTTTTGATGGGAATAACGATCACTCTGATCGGGCGGTTCCCATCGCGTGTTGCTGTCCTTTCTTTGTTCCAGAATTTCATTATATTACTTGTATTTTTTGTTCCTCAATATATATATTTCACTTATTTTTATATTGAAGTTCATTTTATTTATTAAAAACCTCTCTAAGTAATATTAACTTAAGAGAGAATATTACTCGCGCGAGTGATGATACGTCTATCTGCCTCACTCGCACTCATTGCGGCTTACGGGAAATTTCGTATTTCATAATTTCCAACTTTATTTTTGGGTGCTTCAGCCTGAAACTTTCAGGGTATCTTCTTGAAGTATGCTCGCAGGTGCTGACGTTCCTGAAATTTGTGTTTTTTGCGTGAATTCGTCAAATTAAGCCAAAAACTGTTGTCTTTCTTAGCAGCGCGACGTGGTGTCCAAAGTTGGAACTAATCGACCCTGAAATCACCTTAAAAGTTGACGAAGATTTAGTTTCATACAGAGTGCTTAGAATGTCCGGCCACCGTAACAAGAATAGAGTAATTGCAAGGATCTGAATATTTTTGTATTTTATAAAGACTAGAGCTGAGAACAAAGGTACCTTTGGTTTTGTCCCAAGTGTCTCAGTTTCGGAGATGCACTCGTGTTTAGCTTAAAAAATGTGTCTGTTTTGTGACGTCTAAACGTGGAATTCCCATTGAACACAATGCGTACAAGGTGATCCAAAAGTCCGGCTACCCCTGAATATCTTTTGAACTGCTGCAGATAAAACAACGAAACTTGGGGGATATTTATAACTCAAAGGGAGCTATCTTTTGAGGGGGTAAAACTTTTGGGGGCACCTCGCGGAAGGGAGGTTAGGCCCCCCAAACTCAAAATTTTAAATGGCGCACTATCTTGTGATACATTGTTTGAAAGGGCTAACAATTCCAAGACTTTTCGAACAAACCGGAGGTCGATATCGTTTTTAGTTTTTGATATATCGAAGGTCGAAGTACGATTTGGACCCATTTTCAAAAAATAATTACTCCCATTTTTAAAAGTTAGAATTTCGAAAACTGGGGGTCTAAAATACTTCAAATAGCGTATGTTTTTCCGAAAAAATACAGATTTGACACAAATCTAGTCAAAATTTGGGTTTAAGGCCCCTAAACATATTACTTATTGAACGTTTATACCGCTCAAGGGGTGTCTATCTCAAAAATTCCCAAAGACGACTTCTAACTGAGCATTTTTACACAAATCGAAATTCATATCGTTTTTTGCATTCGAGGTATCGAACTTTGTAAATCAAACTTTGACATTCGATATCTCGAATGCAAAAACCGATATGGAACTTCGATTTGCGTCAAAATGCTCAGTTTTATCTGCCCTGTCGATCGATGTATCACTGGATAGGTGCCGTCTTTTGGAATTTTTGAGAGAGACACCCCCTGAGCGGTATAAACGCTCAGTAATATGCTTAGGGGCTTTAAACCCAAATTTTGACTGGATTTGGGTCGAATCCGCATTTTTTTCTGAAAATCACTTGCTATTTACAGTATTTTAGACCTCTAGTTTTCGAAATTCCGACTTTAAAAATAAGAGTAATTATTTTTGAAAATGGGTCCAAATCGAACTTTAACCTCCGATATATCGAAAGCTAAAAACGAAGTCGACCTTCGGTTTGTGCCGAAATTCTTGGAATTTTTCGCGATTTTCAAACGGTATATCACAAAACAGTGTCACTTGAAAATGTCGAGTTCGGGCGCCTAACCCCCTCCCTTCGGCGGGGTGCCCCCAAAAATTTGACCCCCTCAACAGATAGTTTCTTTTGAGTTATAAACATCCCCCAAGTTTCGTTGTTTTATCTGCAACCGTTCAAAAAATATTCAGGGGTCACCGGACTTTTGGATCACCCTGTATATTTTCGGCTAAAATTGGATCACCAGAACTATGGATGCTAGTGAGAAACCATGGGCATCCTTGTTTCCAGCGCTCCGAATACTTTCACTCGCTTATCTACTAAAAAGCATCCAAATTTAGACCCTTTCTACTGCCCTATTCTGTTCCTTACTTTTCCATCCGAATTTCTGGTAAATGAAACTGGAATTCCTGTAACTTTGAGTGGAGTTCCATACGTGTAGGTAACTGGGAATCCTGCGAATGTAACCAGCTTTTTAGTTAGAAAATTACTAAACAGAAGTCGTTGCGGACACGAAAATTTTACGAACAACCAGTTAGATTTTTTTTTTTATAATCCCTGCAAAGCTTTGTTAATTAAATATAGTTGGAGCCTTCTCAATTTGAGGTATGATAAACAATGGAGCTATTGCAAACTTTTGCTACAGGCTAATTAACAGTTGAATAGAGGTAACACTCTGTAAAAATAACGATTAGCGCACTAAAAAATCACGAAAGTCACTCCCAAACTCATAAAATGCTTTCAAACGCAAGCCCGTAATGGCGGCCGTTGCCGCCAAAATCGTATGGCAATTATATGCTTCTTCTTCTTCTCGCGTTTGAAAGCATTTTGTGAGTTTGGGAGTAGATTTCGTAAGTTTTTAGTGCGCTAATCGTTATTTCTACAGGGTTTTATCCCATTATCAACCATTATTAAGTCTGTAGCAAAAGTTTGCAACAGCTCCATTACGAAAGAAAAGGCCATTGCACGGGCATTTCATGCCTGCAGCAGCGGATAAGGATCCATAAAATACCAAGTTTGCTCTTCATTATCGAAAGCATCCTTAGACTCATAATACTGACTTCAGAAACAGCCAACCTGATGGTATTTGGGCTTATTTTTTGGACGTAATTTGTCGAATATACTTCATCGGCCGTGCATTGATGACAAAGTGAATTGAATTATCGAACAAGACCAAGTCCTGTTCTTCGGTCAAGGCGAAGAGCGAGGGTCCGACCAAACTGTCGGGAATGTGAGTGCTGAAATTCAGCGGGGACAATCAATCATTGGAATAGGGGTACAAGTCGATGAAAAGCGCCCTGACAGGATAATCTCATGCTTATGCTTCTTCTGAAATATAACCTATATCGATGGGAGCTTCGTTCGATGATTCGATAAAATCCCAAAGATATCAATCAAAAGATCATGAAAGGTTTCCAGGGCCGAGGCCGAGTTGCGAGTGGCGCACGGAAAAGGAGAAGGGCCGCCCCTGGTGCCCTCCCAATGCCCTGAGCCTGATCCTTTCATTGACCTTGATCAGTAATCCCTATTGGGCGAATGAGGGTTGTTGGTTGACGGGGGTATCTTTGGAGGTATCGTGGAGAGTAGCCGTTCCTTTTCGCACACTAGGAATTACTGTTCAGCAGAGTTGAAAAGAAAAGTCCATTAAAACGGTAGCTTCGGTTCAGGCTTGGCTTGTGGGGGGGAGGGGGACAAAAAGTTGAAGACCTCTTACTTTTCTTTCCCAGTGCTTGTATTACCTTTTAACTTAATTAACCCTAATGATAAATATAGGAAAGACAATTTTCAATAAAAAGTATGTCTATAACAAAAGCTCAACAAAGATAAAAAATTAATACTAAAATATGAAACTTTTTTTCGAATCGACTTGAAATTTAGAACTTACGTTTAAATTTTCCACATATTTTCAAACAAATCACAACACCATCACAAATATTATTCTTCAGGAAAATTCAGAAAAATCATTTTTCAACGGGAGTAATTAAACATCCTTTATTTAGGAAAGTTTTGCGGCTTGTTCAAAGATTCGAATCCTGATTCATTCAGAGTGCATCGTTACTCAACAGCGTTAGGGCGAAGAATCCACGCAGATATCGTAAACAAATCCAGAAATGGACGAAGATAATAATATTTGCCTTGACAAGTGCTACAAACTTTGATGACTCGGCAGACTCGGTCGATACTAATTCCATTCTAAGCTGTCGGGAAATAACTAAATCATCGCATTAGTCCAGCCCGCAACTAAATTAGTCGCTTGTTGGCTCAGGTAGGCACATATTTTTGGTGTCACAGGTTTACAGGTCCACCCGAGTGACCGATGAATATTTTAGTTACTGGACTAATCAGATGTTATAATCGTTTTTCAACGCCTTAGTTTCAAATTAGTTTTGCTCAAGTCTGCCAGCATTTTCAGGAATCGGGCCCTACAGTTGATTGGTGAAGCCAATTTCAACAGTAAACTGTGAGATCTCGTGATGAGTGGAAACCAATCAGCGCTCAACCTTTCTGCATTAAAGTGCTGCAAACCACTTTGTATTATGACTTTCAAAAGAAAGTACCCTGATTGAAACTCTTACTGTTATATTTGTCCTTTATTTTCAATGAAACTTTCGATTTTTCATGATTTACTTTAAAAGGGGTGTTTTGATTAAACACTTGAAAACCGCAAAATTGTTTACTTATTGCCATGATTTAAAAGAGTACAAATTTCGACCAGGGTACTTTCTTTTGAAGGTCATAGTACATGATACAGAGCTATATGGTTTTAGCCGACCTCCGTCTATATTTCATCTCTTTGTGCGCCGCGATGTCATGCTGTCATACTTTACAATGTGCTCTTTTTACCACGTATGCCGATTCCCAGTTTTCGATCCCCCTTCTTGCCACCTCCCCTACCCTCTGATATCCGCTATCACCGTTGGTGTAGCAAAACAAACTTAAATACCCCTAAGTTTTTCGCACCCTCGTTCGCTCGGTCTCCAGTGTGGCCACATTTGAATCGCGTCGTGTAGCGCCGGTTGCGTCCCTCGTCTACGGGACGGCGCAGCGTGGCCGCCCCGCCGCCGTCCAATTCATTTGATAAAATTGACCCCCAATCCTTAATCCCCGACCTCACCCCTCGCGTGCAACCCCCACTCGGTCTCATTCAACTTTTCAACCTCTCGTTCCTTTTATTTATTTGTTTTCTTCCCTTTTTTTCCTTTTTCCCCTCTTTTTTTTATTTTGTTTTTTTTTTTTTTAATGCCAGATTTCCTGCAGTTTAGCGTCAATAAAAACTGGAACAATCGTGGTCTGCGTTAGTTGCTAACTGTATCTTTGCAAACCGATCGCTCATTCCACAGTAGCCTTTTCCTTTTCTTTTTTTTTCTCCTATCCCGCCTAGCCGCTTGTCGACCACCCTCTAACCCCCTCAGTCCGTTGATACAAAACACCCTAATCATGAAACGTTATGACAACCGAGTTACGCCCTCCTTCGGTTTAATCGTACACTAGAGATATGAAATGTTTTGAGTGATCTGTATACATTTATAGTTTGCTGTTTTCGAAAGTCGGCGCAAAAAGTAGATACCGTCACATCAATCGCTCTGCTTATAGACAAAAGCGTTATTGCAGGATGCAACTGGCCAGTTTTCGTTGACTATGGTTCCATTGGTCCACTCTGGAGCAAATTATTTTTGACCAGACACACTCATATTCGTTATTCGTAATTAGTACTTACGGCCAACTTTGGTACAAAACAAGACAGAAGAAAAACAGACTCTGGTACAGCAAAATAAGACAGAAGAAAAACAGACTCTAGTACAGGTCAAAATAAGACAGAAGAAAAACAGACTCTGGTACAGGTAAAAATAAGACAGAAGAAAAACAGATTAAGGTAACAAAACTAATAGAAACAATTTTACTTTTTCAGCTAAACATTTAAAAGGGGGGGGGGGGAACTGAAGAGTTGTGCTGGGTCCCTATTAAATTCGGAGAGGGAGTAATGTAGATTGAGCTTAAGCTTCTCTTTGAGGATTTTAAGAAAGGCGTTGGGTTATTTTTGTTTCAAATCATTCTTCATATTTTAGAGAGTTTATTGAAAAGTTGAATTGCTCTGATCTCAAGCCTATTTTGCTGGCTTAACCACTTTTATAACAATCCCTTTGAATTTAAAATCGTTAAAAAATAAAAACTGAAGGGGGGGGGGGTGAAATTCGTTATTCAAGGCTTAGAAAAGTTAATGAATAGGTTGTTGACGTTAAACCAATCTACCAGATTGATCAGGGTATCATACATTTTTTCCATGATCTTGTTACCTCCAATTACAACATTCGTATCGTCTGTATAGATTGTGATGCTAATAGACCGGACATCACAAAAAATTGCTGGCAGAACATCAAGAACAATGTGAAAAGGAGAGGTCCTTAAGTTGAACCCTAAAGAACTCTAGCAGTTATTTCCCTAGAGTTTGATACACAGTAGTCACTAATCCCATGAATCTGAACTTATTGTCTCCGTACTTCTAGATAGAATTTTATTAAGGATATGCGGAATTTTTACTTCAAGTCTTATCAGCCCTCCTTCCAAGAGACAATTTCACTGGTGGAACAAGGGTTCATAAAACAAACAAAAAATCAGGCTAATTCTCAAAAATAACCGTTATTACTAATTGAGGATTTCTTATAGTAGCAGACCTATACCGTTTTTCAGACGTTTGCCAATTTTTTCTGATTAGAATCATTCCCCGAAAGAGAAACATAAAACAGCACTGAGTTCTAGGTGAATGTTACAAATAAATGTTATCCGTTATCGGAAAGGTCAGTTTTTGTGACCTCGCTGTCGTGATTAGCTTGCGCTCTCATTTCATTGCAGAGATATATAGTCGTCTTTTAACACTTGAATATTTTTTCTTCAGTGAATGTGACGTGATGTTCTGTGCTCGCTTCTCCCCTAATAAAACGCTATAATAGCACCCGGTTTGAGGAATATTTCATTATAGGGGAAAAACTTCGGATAAATCAACCATACAGAATCTTTTCAGGCCGGATTGTCGACACAAAATTTGGACAAAGCGTGTCGGTCCACATACCTTTTAACGATAAAAAAAAGGGCTGTGGCTACCGTCACGGTACACCAACGTCTTGACGACATGTCTGAATTTTGCAAGAAAACGTATTATTTGAAAAAAGAAAAAAAAAAAATAGAAGACAAAGAAAAAACTTGCGAACCAAAACGACGAACCGAAACTGAAAAAGGGAAAAATTATAATGTTTGTAGATATGTACTTTTCCAAAATGTAATTCAATGTCCATTAATTTCAATTGATTTTTATTTATTTACTTATTTATCTATTTATTATGATTTATATCTATTCATCAATTTGTCTATTTTTCTTTTTATCGGTTTATCCATTTAATAATTATTTTATTATTATTATTATGGTTATTTGTTGTTTATCACCGCTTTTGGCGGGTAATGGGGTGTTAGTCCCTCGGCGGGACTAAACAATAGTCCTAAGCCTTGGGCTTTTTCCGGTTGAATGAATTTTCCGGTGTCTGTACAAAAATTAATTATTGTTAATTAAAAATTACCATCCCTTGTACAAAGGGAGGAGACTACTTCTCCCGGGGACAGGTTTTGTACAATCGTTGCTGTACTGTCCTGATGGGAGGAGCTCTCAGTCTTATATCTTACAGTCTATAACTTTTTGTTTTGGCCTCGCAGGGTCCATAATTTTCTGCCGTACTCCTGGGGTTTTTTTTTTTTTTTTTTTTTTTTTTTTTTTTTTTTTTTTTTTTTTTTTTTTTGTTTTTTTTTTTTTGTTTTTTTGTTTTTTTTGTTTTTTTTTTTTTTTTTTTTTTTTTTTTTTTTTTTTTTTTTTTTTTTTTTTTCTTTCCTTTCTTATACCATTTGATCTCTTCCCTTTTTTTTTTTTTTTTTTTTTTTTTTTTTTTTTTTTTTTTTTTTTTTTTTTTTTTTTTTTTTTCCCTGGAGTATGGCTTACATCCTACAAATGCCTCATTACATCAGCACCTTCCTCAGTATCGTGGCTGTACCGAGGACCGCCGTCTTTTGGATGCTGGCCAAGGGTGTTGTGCCAGGTACGCTTTTGAGGTGTGCGTGCATTGTCTTCGTTACGACTCCTGTCGCCCTATGACAACTGGAATCACCTTGGTTTTCGTTTTCCACATCCGTTGTATTTCGATTTCCAACGATTTATATTTTAAGAGTTTTTCAGCCTCCTTAGTATGAACATTACGGTCCATTGGTATGGATACATCTATGAGGAGGCATAATTCGCCCTCCTGTTTCACGACAATATCTGGACGGTTTGCCGGTATGTTCTGTCGGTTTGGATTGAGTAATCCCACATTATTGTAGTTTTCCCGTCCGCGGATTTTACTACAGGCCGTGGTTGGTGTTCGTACCACTTATCGGTGTCCACCGGGGCCCCCACTGCTCTACAGATTTCGAAGTGCAGGTGGGCTCCGACCCTATTGTGCCTGTAAATGTATTCCTCCTTGGCGAGGACGGGGCAGCCAGAGACAAGGTGATCTATGGTTTCATCGAACTGTCCGCACATCCGACACTTAGTAGTGCCGGGGACTTTGTGGATGCGAACAGTCCGATACCGTGTTGCTAGCGCTTGATCTTGTGCGGCTACTATCAGGCTCTCTGTCTCGCCTTTGAGGTGTCCTCCGGTTAGCCAGAGCACCGATTCGTCGCCGTTGATTCGAGCCTCCTCCAGAAGCCTCGGATGTTGGCCATGCATCGGTTTCTTTTTCCAGCGGTTTTTGATGTTACTGCTTATCTTCGCTTTGACGTCCTGTTTTCGTTGTATTGGTGTTCTGTCTTCAGCTTTGCTACATCCCTCCTCTTCTTCGTACTTCTTTGCTTCCTTTACAATAGAGTTTTCTTGTCTCGGACGCTGGTCCAGTTTCAGCACTAACTTTAGGTATGGGTCTTCTGTTGCTTTCCTCGTTAGGTAGTCCTTCAAGTTTATTAGGCTGGATTTGAAAGCAGCCTCTATCTGTCGCAGGCCTCGGCCTCCATACTTCCTTGCCACGTATAGTCTGTCAACGTCCGCAGACGGGTGGTGCATTTTGCCCATTGTCAGCATTTTCCTTGTCTTCGTGTCTATTGCTCTTATTCGTGCTTCTTCCAATTAAGTATGCCGAATCCATACTCTAGAACCGGCACAGCAAATGTGCCGATCGCCCTAAACTTGTTGTTTGCTGACAGTTCTGTTTTTAGAATGCAGCGGACTCTTCTCACATACTCTGTTTTCATCTGGGCCTTCATTCTTTTTTGACTGATGTTATCATTTTCCTCCATGCCGAGGTACTTATAGAGTTCTCCCTCTTCCATGTTTCGTATTTCTAATCCTTGCTCTATTTGAATGTTTTCGCCATATGCATATCTTCCGCTCTTAAACTCCGCTTTTGCACATTTGGTTATCCCGAACTCCATACGGATATCACTGCTGAACTCGTGCACGACGTTTAGTTGTTTCTTGAGACCTCTGTCGTCCTCTGCAAACAGTTTTAAGTCGTCTACGAAAAACAGGTGGTGGACTTCCATCTCCATACTTTCCATTTTATATCCTCGCTTTAGGACCTTCAACATCTGTGACAGGGGGACCAGGCTTATGCAAAATAGGAGAGGCGAAAGGGAATCCCCTTGGTATATTCCTCTCTTGATGGCCATTGTATCCGTTACCATGGACCAGTGCCCAAGTTGACATGAATCCTCGTGGCCCTTTTTTTCATCATCGCTCCGCATGTTCCGACGATTTTTCATTTATGCCTACCATTTTCATCGATTGTAGGATCCATGAGTGTGGTACACTGTCGAAGGCTTTTCTATAATCTATCCAGGCTAGTGACAGGTTCTTGTTACGGGCTTTGCAGTCTTCTACCACCCTTTTAGAGATAAGCAGTTGGTCTAAGCACCCTGGGGCTCCTCTTCTACATCCTTTTTGCTCTACTGGTATGATCCCGGGTTTTTTTCGGCATATCTTCCTATTTTTTCCGCAAGTATTCCCGTGTACAGCTTGAATGTAGTGTTAAGACAGGTGATCGGTCTGTAGTTCTGAGGGTTGTCAGTTTCCGGTGTTTTTGGGATCAAAAACGTTTTGCCTCTTGCCATCCATTCTGGAAAATCATCTGAATCCAATAGTTTATTAAGTTCCATCGCTAGTTTCTTATGCATCGTTCGAAATTGCTTGAGCCAAAAATTTTGGATCATGTCCGGACCTGGGGATTTCCAGTTAGCCATTCTGGATACTACCGTTTTGACCTCTGTTTCCGAGATCGGATCGAACTCCATTTGGGTGTTGCACTTAAATTTCCCGATCCATTTGGCTTCTTGGTTGTGCTGCGTGTCATCTTCAAATATTCCTCTCCAGAATTGGTCAACCGCCGTTGGTTCTGGTGTTGGTCCTCCCTCTACTTTCCCTCCTCGCAGTTTGCGGAAGAAAGCCTTTTGGTTTGCTCTGAACTGCTTGTTCTCCTGGAGTTGTGCTGCTCGTCTCTTATATCTGCGTATCCGTTGGGCTAGGGCTGTTATTCTTTGCTTCAGATATTCGCACACCTCTTCGGTGGTTTGGAGATCCTTCTCTGCGTAAAAGTGTAGGAGGGTTTCTGCCTTGTTTTCTCCACTTCCGTCCCTCCGATAGTTCTCTAGGGGGCTTAGGTGTCTCCGGAGTCCGAGGATCTTCGCTTCTATTCTCCTCACCCATGGTGGTGTGGTAGGTCCTCCTCTTTTAGCGTTATTCTTCGGTCTCTCTACAGGGTTTTCCAGCTCCAATACAACCTTTGCCCCCGAAAATACTAGTGCGTTGATCTCTTTGAGTCCCATTTGCTCTCCTTTCTCCTCTATCATTTTTCCAATGATTTTGTTCACCCTATGTATGGTCATGTTGGCTTTTTTAACATTCTGTAATTTCGAGAGTTGCTCCCTTTCCTCGATCCTCACGTTTACTTGCTCTGCGTATTCATCTTCGACCTTTGGAGTAGCTGGTCTTCCTCCGTTATTGCGGTGTCGTATATGGGCCGCTGGGGGGGAGTTGTAGCCCTCCGTTTCATCTTCCGCGGGGGGTTCCCGGGACCTTGACTGATGGTACAGTTACTATTTTCTAAGCCGGCAGGGACTTCTTGTGGATGGGGGTCTGAATGGATCCGGGGACTCGGTGGATGTATGGGTCCCTCGGGAGTCTGTTCTTCTGTTGTTTGTTCCGGATCTTCTTCCAAATCTTCTTTGATTTCATTTTGCATGGTCTTTATCTCCTCAGGTGTTATTTTTTGTTCTTTATAATGTATCTGCGTTGGGATGCCAGTTTTTTTGAATCCATATTGGGCCTTACTCCGGGATTTCTTATTCTCCAAAGATCGTAAACTTCTTTTTCCGATGCACTGTTTCTCTTTTGCGCCAAGTAATAACACCTTACGACTTCTAGGTTATCAGATTTCGTCCACTTGACTCTACTCGGGGGTTGTGGCTCCGCCCCGCTAGCGTCACTCAGCGCTTGTCCGCTTTGGACGCTTGCTGACTTCCTGTCTCAGAGGCCATAATCAGTCCTTCTGGCCATCTCCTCCCTAGCCCTCATGAATGCAGTACATTCATAAGAATCCCCAGTATGGTTATCATCTTTTACTTTCATCCTGAAGCAAGCCGCACATTTAGGTTGAGCTTCTGGGTTATTCCTTACTTCGCAGTCTTTAAATCTATGGCCTTTTCCCGCACAGTATCCACACGTATCTTTTTCTTCTCGGCAGTATTTGGCTGGGTGACCGTACAGTTGGCATTTATAACATCTCGTTGGAGTGATATAGTCTGAGCAGTACACCGTTCCGTATTTGAGAAATAGCCTCTCGCCTTGCTTCATCACGATGTTTCTAATTTGCGGTGAGCACTTGACAATCCAGTTGACCTTGTCTTTGATTTTTTTATTTCTGGGTTGGAGTTTTGCCACCGGTTGAAAGTTTAGACTGAAATCTCGCAGCGTTAATTGGCCATTTTCTTGCAGTCTCGGGTTTTTCTCATAAAGGGTTTTCTGGAGATCTTCCTCAGACAGGTCTGCATCGACCTCCCTTAGTAATAACGCGGGTTGTCTGTTTTTTGCCGTTTCCACTACTAGTCCTGCTTCTTTGAATTGATCGTTCTTCACTATTTTCTCAGCCATCTCTTTGGTGTCCGCTACTACAACGACACAACCTTTGCCTGTACGTACTCCTCTTAGTTGTAGGTTTTCATTCTTTTCGTCTATGATTTTCTTGAACTCCTTTTCCAGCAAATCGGGGTCTTTGTCTGTCTTCCCTTCCGCTTGTTTGATTGTGAGTACAGTTCCCGTGGGCTTCGGGATTGCGCTGATTCTAGGGGCATTTATGCTCGGTATCTTCAATCGTTCCGCGTATGTCCCTGGTTGGCCTGCTGTGGCAATTGCCTGTGCTGTTAATATGGGCATGTCCTGTATAAGTACACCTCTGACTGCATTTTTTACTTCGTTTACCTGGTTCTTTGGTGCTGGTGCACTGGCTTTATTCATCTCGCTCCGTACGGCTTCCTTCACCAATTTCTGCATTTCACACAATATATCTTTCTTTAGATCCCCCAATTGTAGGTTTTCGCTAGCAGGTCGTATCGGGTCTTGGGATTCTTCTGCAATTGTCTTCATGTCTTCGAATGCCTCTGTCATATTGTCTATCATGTCTCGCGCGCCAGTTTTCAGACCATCCTCCATCTCTATTTCATTTATAAGATTTTTCATATAGGATAGCGCTCTCTTAAACTAGCGCTCTCTTAAACTACTCTTTATTATTATTATTATTATTATTATTATTATTATTATTATTATTTATTCGTTTATTTACCTGCTCTTGTTTATCTAAAAATTTAATTAAATTGAAAAAAACTTCAATTGTAACCCTTGTTGCCCAATTTCTTTTCGTGTGCATCAAACCTTGATTCAGCCGTAAAGAGCTTGATTCAAAATGGGGGTTTTTCGCCCCCACCGATTTTCCTGGAACTTTGTATTTTGATAGTATATTTTTCTAAAAATAATTAGGGGGAGATTTAGAGGGGGGCAAAGTCCCACCTTTAAAAAATCCATAACTTTCGCGTAAATCATCCGATTGAAACGCGAGCCTCTCAAAAAGATGCGGATTGTAAAGCACTTTCGACTCATCTAAACCAAATTCAATTTTAGTGGTTTTTGACTTAGTTATGGTCATTTTTGTGATTTTTAGGCCACTCATAATGTACTTACTTAGAGAGTGACATATAAAAAAAAGATATTTTTTGATTTTGACCGGGTTGAAATATGTTATTCTTCGTTAAATTCTGCATAAAATGAGCCCAAGCAGATAGCAGAGCGATTTTTTGTTGCGGAGTTTTGCATTTTTTAACGACCGAAAAACGAGTTTTTGAGGGTACCCACGAGCGTTCCATGGAGAGGTTCAAGACAAATAAAATAATAAAACGGAATTGTTTTATTTAAATCAAATTAAAATATGTTATGTCTCCTTAAAATCTGCGTAAAATGAGCCCAAGCAGAATGCGGGGCGATTTTTTGTTGCGGAGCTATGCGCTATTTAGTAAGCGAAAGTCGAGCGTTCTATGAAGAGGCTCAAAGTCGTGGGTAGCCTCAAAAACTAGACCTTCGCACTTATGAAAACGCGCATAACTCCGCAACAAAAAATCGCCCCGCATTCTGATTGGGCTCAGTTTACGCAGAATTTAAGGAGAAATAACATTTTTTAATTTGATCTAAATAAAAAAATACCGTTTTGTTTTATTAACTGTGTGAGTGTCCATCACGATTCCATCATTCAACAGTTTTGCATGTTACCATTGCACCACGTTGACGACTCAACATCTTGAATCTAACGCGATAGGGTGAACATTTTTTTATTCATGCGCGTACAATATCCTTCCCGCAATTCATGATTCAAATTGCTCTGTTCTCGTGGGAGTCAAATTAAGGAAGAAAAGATGACGGTTGCGCCACCCCGCGACCGCCTTCCCATTCCAAGACGTATAAAAAGGCTGGTTTCCGTTGTTAATCACTTTTAATGAAAGTATTTACGAAGTCTACCGCAAAAGAAACAGGACTATTAAGATTGCGGGCGAATAAGACTAGCTATAGAGAGCTGAATTTCCTCCATGCACTGGCGGATCGTGGAGGTGAGGCGACGAAAATGAGAGATGCACAGGAATTTTTTTGAAACGCTTTTCACCTAAACTTTTTTGAAAATTCTATGTTTCATTCACACTTTTTGGACTATTGAAACAAAGAAAAGTAGAATAAGTAATCACCATTTTGACCTTCATATGTTATTTTTTTAATTTAATTTTTTTCTTTCTCCTGCCTCCAAAAATGTGAGGCGATGGCTCCCTGTCGCCTCACTTGCCTTTATGAAGGGTAAACTCTCCTGAAAAATCTCGTTTTTATAGACTGTCAGATTTTTAAGTAGTTGTCATGTTACGTAACTTTTAGTACTGCCTAGTCAGGAGTGGTTGACGATTTTTTGAGTTTTCAGATAGTTGGTAAATCTCAGCTCACAAATAGAGGTAATTTTTGAAAACTTAAGTAACGGTCAAAAATGTTTACTTGATCAAAACTGAGAGACAAATATCATTCTAATAAGAGCGTGCAATGAGGCAGTGGCAAGGGTCTGAAATGTTGTGTTTTTTATAAAGAAAATGAAAGTACTTGATGAGCTGAGAACAAAGATGCCTTTGGTTTCTAATTGAGTCTCATTGTTCCGAAGGTGAGATTTTGGCCCAAAATACATTGTTTTAAATGGGAATTCCGCGTAGTTATGTCACTGCCCGCACGATTTCTTACAACTTTACACCTGTGTATCTCCAAAACCGGGACACTTAGACAAAAACCAAAGGCACCGCACTGTTCTCAGCTCATCAAGTATTATCATTTTCTTTATAAAAAACACAAAAGTTCATACCCTTGCAACTGCCCCGTTGACGTCAGCGATCTCATTCGAAATATTTCCCGCCTCTCATACAATGCAATTTCCCCTTCGATGTTTCCATAACACTTTCGAAAGACCCTCTCCGCAAAACTTTGCCACTGAGACCCATTTCTTCTCAGTGCGCTCTGTGGCGTCGCGTGCAATTTGGCAATAATGTATTCTATCCGTTTCAACTAATGTAAATGATCGAATTCAGGGGATGCACAGTGCACAAGGAAATCTCGATGTATTTAATGAGTTTAAATGGAGCAGTTGCATCGTTGCCAGATGGCACGCTACGCCACTGAGTGCGCTTATAATCGTATACCATATTCGCGTATGCACCGCCCGGTGGAGAATTTTCAAACAGCTAACAACGTGGGTAGTTTTTTGCTTGTAGTTTTTTCCGACGGACGAAAAGTAATCAAAATTTATGTAGATATGTTTTTGTTTCCCGATAAGGTTTTTTCCCTCTTTTTTTCCTTCTCAAGGCTCAACACGTAGATCCTGCTTCTTTCCCCCTTCCCCCATCATTTCTCGAAAGAATCATACGTCAGCCGCTGCTCACATTTTAATCGCCCGGATAATCCGATGACAAAAAAATAAAAACGGTATAGCAATGGATTGAGGAGGGGGAGAGGTGAGGAGGAAATGGCGTGTGCCTTGTTTTATCGAAGAATCCTTGAGAAAAGGAAACAACACAGACAGACGCCATCCGCCAGCTCATTTCCTAATTATTAGGGAAAACTGACTTTGTTTTGATTTGAGCTAAACCCCAAAACACCCCTTTAGCAATGGTCTTGCACGTGATCCAAACAAACCTTCGCTCAACCCTAAAATACAAATATTTCGTTCAATCCGTCATCTATCATACTTGTGAGCGGTAACCCCTCTTGCTTGTTCCCCCGTTTACACTTACTCACACACTCTCACTCACGCATGTGTATAGATTTCGACGATGGCACACATATTGTTCGAAAACACAACAAACTTGACGGCTGCCACGCTGCGCAACGCTTGTGCTTGCGATCCAGCCGTTTACCGGTGCTCGTCCGCAATGGGTTTGTCTTGTATTTTTGCTACAACTATACAACTAAATCGATTATATATGTACAGTAAAATTCCACGTTAAAATCGATGCCGGAGAAGAAACTTCCAAAATCCACGCATTAACTCGGGAAATCACTTCCATCATAAACAATTCGAGCCACCACAATACACGGTGTCCCGGGGTTAAACCGACAAACTTCCATTTCCTTGAAACGTGGGTCCGGAAATGTCCCCCTCTTTAGGTTACAACCCCTCTAAGGTTTAGGGGGGGAGATTAACAAGGGGAGGCTCAGAAGTCGCCGCCTCCGATTTTGAAAACAATTGCACGAAAATGTAGCTAAAGTAAAACTATTAGACCCGTGTTTCTCACTTTTTGCCAATGGGCCTTCCTAAAGCGTCAGGAATTTTTTTAAAGTTGCCGAAATTCACGTAAAAACCCGAGCAAAGAGCGTTCCGAATATTTACGTGAATTTCGGCAACTTTAAAAAAACTCCTGACGCTTTAGGAAGGCCCATTGGCAAAAAGTGAGAAACACGGGTCTAATAGTTTTACTTTAGCTACATTTTCGTGCAATTGTTTTCAAAATCGGAGGCGGCGACTTCTGAGCCTCCCCTTGTAAGTAGCATCTACAATGTCACGAAAATTTGTCTCTGCACGAGTATTTTTACGTGTAAAATTCATTGACGATCCTCAAAAATTCAAAAATTGAGTTTGACTGCGTACTCTTAAAGTCCTAAGGTATAAAATTGTTTCTTTGACGTCAAAAATTGCATGTTATGAAAGGGAATCTGACAAATAAATCAAGTAATTGGATAGAAAAAACGTTTAGAAACTTTTATCATCGCGTGAATTTTTTCGCTACGGTGCGAGATAATTGCTGGTTAATGTGGCCGGAATAAGCAACGTTTATTGTAAAAGACCCATATTGATTGCATGGTTCATGTAAACTGTCGTAAAATTAAAAATACCGAGATCATAATAAAGCGTAATATCTTGTTATTTTAATCATTCCCAAAGAAGACGAAACTTAGAAGA
>VMOF01000001.1:31366422-31395520 GCA_011764245.1 Trialeurodes vaporariorum
AAATTCAACGAAAATTATAACCTATATTTAAATTTGTGAAAAAATGATTTAACCAAGCATGGAATCTACTTCGTCTTACCGGCCTGCCGGGAGGCATTTTTAAAAGGTTGAGGGCGCTAAGGTGGGTGAAAAAAGGGAACGTGGGGTGGACCAAGACTTCCTTCTCAGTCTCCTTTACATGCCATTCGTCACACGTGATGAGTTTGGTCCAAAGCTGCCTTTATGTGTGTATCTAATAATGGCATACAGTTCAGTGATGTGTACGACTAAAGTACGTACAAAAATACTCTCATCTGTAATATTTTCTGAACCAATGGAATCACATGTCACTGACTTTAAAAAATGTGCGTAGATTTTAATCACTTTCCGTATTTTTTTATTTTTTTATTTTAATTTATGCGCGTATTTTTTGTTTGTTTCACGGTGATCCCACCGATTGAGAAAAGATTACAGATGCGAGTACTATCGTGTATTGAAGTCATTAGCCGAACTAAACTGTGAAATCGTTTGATCAACCAATGAAACAATCGGTGGATTAATCAATCATCATCCCTGGAGAAGATATTATTTTCTCATTAATTTTCGAACCTTGTTGAGCTTCGAGATCAATTTGGTTCCTCAAATTGAACTAGGATAAAGAACCAGAGATTCATTTACTTAACTACAAATAAGTTGTATGCCAAGTGATCACCTCAAGATATTAATAGGGGCAAGTTACCACTCACCCTTCGTTCAAAAGTTGTAAGATGTGTTCGTAAATAGTAAGAATAAACACTGCTATAGATTCTTTAGAAGTTAAAAAAAAAAAAAAAAAAAAAAAAAAAGCTTCGATTTTGTTCCTATTAAATAATTCGTCGAAAACTATTCTAAAAATTACTTTGTGTAAGAGTTCGATGCAGTCAGAAGATATGAAGTAATGGGGATAAAATTTTCCCTTTAAGGCAAAGTAGGTACCTAGTTCAGCAACACCCTATAATCTTCATTGCATCTCACAAATCATCCAAATAACCCAGTTTTCAAGTAGATGTGTGATTCTGTCCATGCCTTCTCTCTGCGCAAAAACCAGTAAGTTTTTCTTTCCGGTCCGAAAACCGACGTGGAAAAAAAAAAAAAAAATCCAGCAGCAATGATTTACTACAAATATCCACAAAATACATTTTTGTTAATGAATCAGCGCATCAACGCATCGTTGACAGTCGCGCGATTCCATTGATTCATGTGCACAAGAAGATTCTGTCAGCGGCACTAAATTACTACTACTTCATTGAGGTGACTCAGTGGCTTGCGGCTGACGCTGGCGTTGCGGTGCGGCGCACATAAGACCGAAGCATCGAATTTCTTGGGCATCATTTTACGAATAAAAATCGAGATCATACAACGTAAATAGAATGATAGCTTAAACATTCATCTAAGAGTTTAAAACGAGTAAACCAATAGCACATACAAAAATAAATAATAACAATAAAATATTTTAGACCCTTAGGAGCCGAGTACAAGCTGTTTAACCAACGTATGGTGCCGGGGGGGGGTGAGGGAGGGGGGCTGAAAAGACGCCAAACGGGGTTTCACCGTAGAGGGTTGGATACTTGTTTTTACTTTAATTATTTTAAATGATTACATCCTACTGAATGTTTTGAGGCCGCATTTTTCATTATTGTACATATTATATTGTGTCACAAATTTGTTGAATATTTATTGTTACTTTTCGAAGAAATTACGATTCAAAAAAAAAAAAAAAAAAAAAAAACAATTGGGATATGATTTTTTCATTATTGCTATCTTTGCCCCGTTATTTTCCATAAACATATGAAGAATTGAACCACTATGATCCTTAACAGACACGAAATTTCCTGAAAATCAATTGCTGAACCGACTTCTATCCATACCTAAAAGTTCAATTAGTCTGAAAAAATAACAACATTCATAATCACATCAACAATTTTATTGCTGTCCAAAAATCGTGAAAATTGGCACGGATGTTGACTACAACAGTATACCTAAGAAGTCACGAAATCTCACAATACAACTTTAAAAAATGAGAGTTTTATACGAACAAAACCATGAGCGGATACAGGAAGTTGTGTTTTTCTCTCTTCGGCCGTTTGAACACATGCGTTAGAAAAGGATAGCAGAGAAGGCCATCAGGTGACTTTAACTCCTGTCTCCACCCTTCTCTAACGCACGTATTCAAAAGAAAGGAGAGAGAGAAGCAAACAAATTCCTGTACACACTCATGCACAAAATCGGCGAGCGGGTAGATCGTTTATATATATCGTTATCGCGGGTAGATCGTGTCGGGTTAAGTTAACCCGACAGTGAAGACTGTCTATGATAGTGACCTTATTAGTAAGTCTAAAGTTGTAAGACTTGATTGTTGCAATGAACACTATAGTTAACAGCCCGTTTTCAACAGCTTCTGATAAATTGCTATAACAAAGCTACAGCTATCGGGAAACTCAACAATGATTACCAAAGCAACAGCCAAGTCTTACGAAGCTCGAATAAAAGCGTCACTCATAGAGAGCTTCGACGACTGGTTTAGATGTAAAATTAATCGATCGGCTCCCCTTGAAGTCGTTTCAGAGTCTCATAATGGACTAATGGGCTCCAGTGCCGTAGCGAGCAATTTGGCAACGTTGTATTGTGTCCATTAAAACCCATGTAAAATGTGGAACGCGAAGGTGTTCACCAAACACCCAATACATCGATCTTTCTCATGCGTTCAAATGAACGAACAAAAAATCAACACTTTTTCATGTCCAGAAAAACTCATGCTTCGATCCGGTGTGCGGTACGGCGGTGAATGAATCAACCAATCGGGCCTCGGTTAATGAGAGGGGTGGCGCTGTCGAGTGGGATCATGCGTTCCGGAACTCCATGACTGAGGCGAGGGAGGATCCTCATTCCTCCGTTGAAACATGAAGACTTAAGACTTCAAGAGCTAATGCTACAGAAACCGTTTCGAGAAGGGTATACCTATGTATAAAAGAGGTTGCAGATTCAATCCTCCTCCGTCCTCTGGGCGAAAAAGTAAAGGGGGAGAAGGAGGTAGAAAATGGGGTTTTGCCAGGGGTCGGGCTCGGGTCGCCTTCGCTTCTTTCTCTTGACAGAGCCCTCAAGAGGCTCGAGATAAGAATGGGAAACTTGGAGGAGGCAAGTGTTGTTGACAGAGTGAGTAACGAATCAACTCCTTCGACTTTGCTCGAACTTTCAACCGACTTCCGGCCTCTCTCGGTCGTGGCTGGATAATGGATTTTTCATACGTCTAATTACTCCTCTCCCTCCTCTCACCACAACCTTCTTTCGCGTTGCTCTACTTCTCTTGCCTTTCCTTCTTTTCAACCCGTATTTTTCGAGTTTAAAAAAAAGAGGAGAGGGCCAAAGCAAAGGCGGGGAAAAGAGACACCGTATAGATCTGCTCTCGTCCAGCGGCGATGAGCAGAAAACGGAGTATTTTCTTTCATCCATGCAGGTTGAGAAAAAATATGTCCCTACTGCAAATTTTTTAAGAACGATTTCAAATTTCGAAAGATGCTGAAAAGATTGCCTCTTCTTTTGGGTCGAACAGGTGGGGGAGGAGAGCAATGAGTCTGTTGCACACTTCGGCTAGAGCGTTTTAAAGCATCAATTCATAGGTGAAAAGCCGTAAAAATGACAATGGCAGCATCAAAAAACACCGAAATTCATTAAACTCACAAAGTGCGAAAAACACTAGACACTATTCACCTCTGTATCTTTCCACCACGTGCACGATATTCCGCGAGATTAGCGCGGCACATTCAAATAATCACGGCCGACTGTCATCACAGCTGACTTCATAAACAAATAAATAGCAAACACTGACGGTGTCTGTTCAAATTCTTACGTCTCAATATCCTTAATTCCTCACAAAAGGTTGTGAAAGGTACGGAAACCGCCATTTGTGTCGAAAACTTATCAAAATGAAACAATAACACACAGGAGTTTCAAGGATGATGATGAAAGTTGGAATCATACTTGGAACTCCTGTGTGTTATTGTTTCATTTTGATAAGTTTTCGACACAAATATCGGTTTCCGTACCTTTCACAACCCATATATATGTTCGGAGATCGAGCCTCTTCTGCTCCTTAAAAAAATAATCTTGGATCAACATTGCGGCTAGATCTGACATCTTCCTTAGACTTAAGTGAATGGTTCTAGCTCCAGAGGAGCCATTGATAATCAACAGGAAGTAACTGAAATATTGGACGAAGGATGCAGCGAGGATGATAGAAAGTGGGGAAAACGTGGCAATAGTGCTGCTCAAAAGCTCCTTGAATTTAAAAAAAAAACCATAAAGAGGATAAAAGAAAATTCAGACAGAAGAAAAATGAACGGTATGCAGCCAAGTCAGATGCTTTTAAAGAATATATTAATTTTTTAAAGAGTGATAAGAACAATCAATAATTTTTAATATTTTTTGCTGAAGTATCAATCATATGTTTTTAGTTGTATCGATAAGTTTTATAGTTGTCATGGTTGCCAGGTTATTATTACAGTTTATCTGCTTAAATCTTTAACAGGTAATGGGCCCCTGCTGCGATTTTTTGAGTAAAAATGTAAATTTTTAGGCATTTTCTAATCGAAAATACTTTTTTAACACTAGAACGCCCGGACTTATGCTCCTACCTAAAACGCCCAGCGTCCCAAAATTGGGACAGTGCTGTAAAGTGCAGAATACTATTTTATATGTTATCGATCAAAGTGTTATTTGGACTTATAAACTTTGTGAGACTAATTGTACGAAATTTCTTTTTTGTTTCAAGCATTTTTGTTGCCTATTCAGGCAAATGAAGGGGCATTAGTTTACTATTTTGCTATAATTTTGTTCTTTCGATCCCTAATTAAAGTACGTAAAATACTAAACCGTGCACTTATATCTATGGGCCTGCTGTATGTATGCTTTGATAAATACCCCCCTCCCTTCGCCCCCTCCTCTCCCCCTCATTTCAGCTTCCCCTTTCACGATATTTTATCCCAAAAAATGCATAAGATCATCTCACGCTAATTTTACACACAACCTAAAATGACACAAATGGGGCTCTTGCAAACTTTTGCTGTGAGCAAATAAATAGTCCGTCCTGATGTTTAAACCAGCAGAAATCACAAAAACCACTTGTAGTAAGTCTAAAATTCAGAAATAAACTCACATAACTGCTATAACGGCAAGTTCGTAATGGCGCGGCGGCTCAACGCAGATATCATGGGAAATTCCTGTCTGATTAGTCACTTTCTCTAAGGAAACACAGAGATATGTCTCAATTTAAATGGGAATCTCCCATTATACCTGCGTCTCTCCGCCATTAAGCCCGATTCTGAGAGTATGGAGTTTGCGATTTTTAGTGTGCACATCGTCATTTTTACAGGTTTACGTGCAAAAATCAACTCTTCAATTCCCTGTAGCAAAAGTTTGCAAGAGTCCCATTTGTCCTCTAAGGTTCACTTTCCATTCTCAACACTTCTATTTATGATGAAAAATAGTTCTCGCAATTGCGAGGGAGAATTAGAAGAGAGGGAAACAAAGAGGGGGAATACAAAGCTTACCTTCTTGCGATTGTTTTTTTTTCCCCCCGTTTGTTTTTTGCTTGATTTGTTTTC
This sequence comes from Trialeurodes vaporariorum, assembly GCA_011764245.1. NCBI lineage: Eukaryota > Metazoa > Arthropoda > Insecta > Hemiptera > Aleyrodidae > Trialeurodes > Trialeurodes vaporariorum. The sequence continues at coordinate 31,372,041 of VMOF01000001.1, forward strand.
ACAAGATTTTGGTCTACCAGTGTTAGAAACAATGAAGCTCTTGTAAACTTTTGCTGTGAGCAAATGAATAGTTTATTATGATGTAAAAACAAGCAAAAATCACGAAAATCACATTGAAAAAGTATAAAATTTAGTAATAATTTCACATAACTGCGATAAAGGCAAGTTTGTAATGGCGGATCAACGCAGGTATCATGAGAGATTCCTGTCTATAATGTCGCTTTCTCTACGGAAACACAGAGATGTATTTCATTTTAGATATAGGACTCTCCCATGATACCTGCGTCGCTCCGCCATTAAGTCCGATTCTGAGAGTAAATTTTGTGATTTTTTAGTGTACTTATCATCATTTTGACAGGTTTTTATTCAGGAATCAACTCTTCCATCTCCAATTGCAAATGTTTGCGAGAGCCCCATTATGCCCAAGAATAAATAATCAAAAGGGAAATGAGCAGAATTTTTCTAATAGCAAATAGGAGGAAGTGAAGGCAACGGAACTAATGAGAGTAACCAGGAATTTTTTCGGGGCGGTACTCTCAAAGAAGTTCATATTATATCATTCCTGGTTTCTGAACGCTAAAAAATATTCTGGCTCAAGGGAGCACGGTATCTACATAAAATTAGATAAGAGAACAGTGGCTCATTCCTGATCTGTTGGAGAGGAATCGACTCCACTCGCATGCGACTCCCGGCACTGTTCTCTGATGAAAGTTACTGGTCCTGATGAGAGGAGAAGGGGAAAGTTCGCTACTTTGAGAGGGAGGGGAGGAGAAGGTGATCGGAAGGGAGGCCTGCAGCCCTCCCTTGATGTTCAAAAACTGTTTGTTTCAGCCATTTACGTCATTGAGACATTTACAAGAAGCTTAATCCTTTTCACTATGGCTTGAAACCGCAAATACAATACTTGTCCCAAAAATGGGACGTGGGCGTTAAAGGTAGAACCGCTTTTTTCTCTTGAAGGAAGAGGCGGATTTCGATGAAACTTGGTGGTCAGGGGGTACTCCTAAAATGATGAAAAGTCATAAAATTTCAGGGCCCTGCGTCAAGCAGGAAGCTCGTGAGACAACTTTTAATTTTGATCGGTCCCAAAAATGGGACGTTGGGCGTTCTAGTGTTAAGAGTGTGGAACAAGTATGATACTTCATACAATTGGGTCGATACGAGATATGGATATATAATACGTCCGAAACAATACGTGATACGAAGTTTGTTTAGTGCGGTGAAAATTTAACCTCAACTCAATTCTGATTCTGATAATAAACAGAAGGTATGGAAAGTGAAAGAGCAAGATTTCCCACCTTTACGGGAGAAAATTATAGTGATTGGAAGTTCCGTGTTAAAGTTTTACTGGATGAAAAGGATCTTTTACGTTGAGAAGCCGTTAGAAGAACTGTTGGCCACCGTCAAACGGTAAATTTGGTTAGTTCTGTAATGAAAAGAGAAGAAAAAAATGTTTAAGTCAGTCAGTAAGTTTTTCATCCAAAGTCCCTCGCAAGCACCATAACTGAGGGCAATGTATTCGGCCTCCGTGGATGATATGCTTATTGTTGGCTGCTTTTTGGTGGTCCAACTCACACAGTTGTCCAGAATTTTGAATAAATATCCGGATGTTGAGTGCCTACCATTCGCATCGCTAGCCCAATCGGCATCGACAAATCCAACCAGAGCATCGCCTTTTTTGTTTCTTCAGAAAGTCAGTTCAAAATCCGAAGTTGATTTTAGTTGAGTAAAACTAGCTTAAGGTATTTCCAATGATGATCAGTTGCACAACTTGCAAAGCGGCGAAGATAATTCAGGCTGAAACTGATATCTGGTCGAGTTCCGAGCATGATGTACATGAGTGATCCTAGTGGCTCCCAGTATGGTTTAGTGGTCAGTTTTTCTTCTTTTCCTTTTTAGAGATTCAATTTCGGCTCGATTGGAGTGGAAACAGAATTGCAATTTTCCATGTCAATTTTTTTAAGAATAGTTAAAATGTATTTTCTTTGATTGAAGGTTAAGATGTTTTCAGATTAATTTCGTTTTATTTGTATACCCAAGAAGTTGGAAAGCGAGCCCAAGTCAGTCATTTGAAACGTTTCACTGAGACAATTTTTAAATTTTTGCAGTTCATCCTTGCTATCCCCGATAATTAATATGTCATCGACGTATAGAAGTAAATATAACTTAAAATTTCCAGTGCATCGTGAGTACAGGCAGTAGTCATTTTTGGATTGCTGAAATTTTTGCTTTTGCATGAAGTGATGGAATCGTCGGTTCCATGCTCGAGGAACCTGCTTCAGACCATACAAGCTCATTTTTAATTTACACAGAAGCTGTGGTTTTGATGGATCGTCACAGCCTTCAGGTTGTTTTATGTACAGAGTTCTTCGTCTAAAAATCCATTTAAAAAGGCTGTCTTGACGTCCATTGATTTGATAATTAGATTTGAATGATTTGCAATGGACAGAATGATTCTAACAGTCGAAAGTTTCACAACGGGAGCAAAAATGCCCGTATAATCTTCATTCTTAATTTGACTACCTATATCCTTTCGCAACTTGGCGAGCTTTAATTTTTGAGGGATTATCAGATTCATCTGTTTATATTCGAAAAACCTATTTGTTACCAATTACATTTTTATCCTTTGGAGGCTTTACAAGTTCCCAAGTTTCGTTTGTTTTCAAAGATACAAGTTCACTCTAAATGACTTCAGTCCACTCGTCCTTTTGAGGTGACCTCATTGCTTCTTGAAAAGTTGAAGGGGTGTCAAGGGTTGAATCACCAAGCAATGCTAGCGCGCCAAACTCATTATCGTGGTGCCAGGCTGGCTTTTGCTTGATCCGGTCTGACCGTTTTGGCAACACTTTTTCACTTCCTTTTTCTTCGTGTTCTGCACTTTCATCATTTACTTTTTTTGGTTTTTCTACGTCTTTACTGGTTTTCTTTAAAAACTTACCGATTGACTTAAACATCGAGGTGAGCACCTTTAAGCTAAATGAGGACAACCAATTGCATCTATACGGCGAAGGACCCTCAAGACCACAGGCGGATGAAGCATGTAGATGTGCGATTCCACTTCGTTCGAGAACTCACTCAAAATCAAATCTTATAAATTGAGCACATCAGCAGAGAACACCAGCTCGCAGACATTTTAACCAAGGGCTTACCTTTTCAAAAATTCAACAATTTCAGAGACGCCATTTTGAGAATATGATTGAGGGGGGGGGCTGTTAAAGTATCAATCATATGTTTTTAGTTGTACTGAAAAGTTTTATAGTTGTCATGGTTGCCAGATTATATTATTATTACCGTTTATCTGCTTAAATCTTTAACATTTTTAACTTCTGTCAGAATGTAATTCCAAAGAGGTTGATCCAGCTCCCATAAGGAATGGGCTATCGGCAAAAAAATTTCATATTTTCAGGGTCGATAGAGCTCGTCAAGACGCGTTCAATGATGGCCAGTTTTTTAATTTTGGTCATTTGGTATGGGAGGGAGGGGGGTCCAAAGTCAAAACCTTCAAAGTCCTATACCTTTCGCCCAAATCAATATTTTGACTTGTACATTGCGCCAAAAGATTTGTCTTAAAAAGAACTTTCGATTGATGTGTATGAAAATTAAATTATACAAATTTTAAACCATTTTTTTCAATTTTTACAATTTTTCGAACTTGAAATTTTTGGTTTTTTGAGCCTGAAAAATACGCGCAACGGGTTGAGGAGAATAAAAAACTACGAAAATAAAAGTCAAAGCAATGTTCTTTCAAATGGCACAAACCGCGATCCGGGGAAATGCTTCGTTCAAAAGTTATAAGCGCCTAAAGTTGCGCACCTCCGAAATCACGGTGCGTTCAGTGCATGTTTTCAATGCCGCGTACCGATCTCGGGTGAGCAAGGGTGACGCACGCCATTGAAAACATGCACTGAACGCACCGTGATTTCGGAGGTGCGCAACTTTAGGCGCTTATAACTTTTGAACGAAGCATTTCCCCGGATTGCGGTTTGTGCCATTCGGAAGAACATAGCTTTGACTTTTATTTTCGTAGTTTTTTATTCTCCTCAACCCGTTGCGCGTATTTTTCAGACTCAAAAGACCAAAAATTTCAAGTTCGAAAAATTGTAAAAATTGAAAAAAAATGGTTTAAAATTTGTATAATTTAATTTTCATACACATCAATCGAAAGCTCTTTTTAAGACAAATCTTTTGGCGCAAAGTACAAGTCAAAATATTGATTTGGGCGAAAGTTATGGGACTTTGAAGGTTTTGACTTTGGACCCCCCTCCCCCCCTTACCAGTTGACCAAAATTAAAAAACTGACCATCGCTGAACGCGTCTTGACGAGCTCTATCGACCCTGAAAATATGAACTTTTTTTGCCGATAGCCCATTCCTTATGGGAACTGGATCAACCTCTTTTCTTGGCTGCATACAGTTCGTTTTTTTCTCTCTTTATTTTTCTTTTCTTTTTTAATGTGAACAAGATGCTTATGAGATGGGTCAAACGACAAACTATCGCGCGACATCTCACCGCGCGACATTTCACCGCCGGAAAAAAAATAAATAAAATAAAGAAAAGGAAAAAAGAACAAAAAACAGTAATGAACAGAAGAAAAATTGCAACTATTCCTTCACACTTTACCAGGCTTAGGACTGGCCAAAAAAAATAAGTATACATTGATTTTTTGGGCGTTTTTCGCCTGAACCTTTCCCAGTTGCGGATGCTTATGCACTCCGACCTCTCTCATCACTTTTTCTCCGACGGAATGAATTCTGCCGCGGGATCTTTCATCTCGCCTCCAAAAATTGACGCACTTCTATATATCTTTGGCACCAATGCACTTTTTGTGGGTATACAAGTAACCTTTGTAACCTAATTTTCCCTTCCCTTTTCTACTGTTAATGATCTCGGCAATTTTTTCTATAATGCTACTATAACAAAAAAAAAATCAAGTCCACCAAACTTCATACCTCCATCTACTGTACCTTCTTTCATTATAAGCTTATTCTTTTTCTTCTTCCATTTCCTTTTTTTCTTTTTGTTCTTCATTCTCTTTTTTTCTTTTCTTTAAATTTTTTTTCGGCGGTGAAATGTATCGGCGATGGAATGTCACGGCGGTGAAATGTCCGCGGTGATACGTCGCGCGGTGAAATGTCGCGCGATAGTTTGTCATGGAATCATGAGATGAGGCCTCTCAGATTAAAGATGAGATGAGGCCTCTCAGATTAAAGGCAGCATTGTCTATTGCGACGTTTTCATGGGTTAATCCTTCCCGAACATACTGTGGACCGTGTTTGAAAGGTTTTGGACGTACATACTTTTTGACGAGGTTCTAGTCACGGACATTTATTACTCTGGATCTTCCCTTTTAGACATGCAGTTTGAACCTAAAAATGTTTTTCCCGATCTCTTGCTCTCACTCGTTTTTCCGACAGAAACGTACTTCCAAAGTTCATTGTTATGTTTGAAATCTTAAGGAACTGAAGAATACTGTCTATAACTTTGGAATAGCTGATTTCTCCAATTATTTATTCACGTTAAGTAGTAAATAGTCCCAGATACAACAATACGAAAAAGCCTTGCACTGAGGTATAACGGAAGACTGTTCATAATTTTGTAAAATATAATGCATCCAAATATTGTTATTTATTCAGGTCAAGCAGTAAATATTTTCAGTAATAATAAACGAAAAATGCCCTGTAATGAGGTCTTTTTTTTTTAAAATAATGGATGCGCTCTGATTCTTTCAGCTACATCCGACGATTCTTATGTTCAGTATTAATGTGCGATATATTGAGGCGTGTCGCACGAAACCCCCTCCCGATAAACCTCTGCGGGCAAGTCCCGACCAGAACGCATTCAGGCCCAAGACTGAAATCCGGACGTCAACTTGTAATGAACAACTGTCATCCGGATTGACATCTCGCGCGCGCCATGGGGTAGGAAGGTGCCCCAATTTTCAGCCAATTCGCCGACCAAAATACGGGGGCTTGCTAACTCCATTAGCATTTGTGGTTGCGGCTGACGCTTTTTTCTCTCTACATAAAAAAGCATAACATGAATAAGGGGTGGGGAGGGGGGACAATCAACTTACCCCCTTCGATGAAATTAAATAAGCTTTTCATTTCGCGACTTGAAAGAGGGGATAGAGTGCTGTTAATAAGCTTCGGCGAGGAAGATGATTTTTATCAGAGACTCGATGAAGGTCGTGGGTTTGTGCGTGTGAAAGTTGGATAAACCAGAGCAAGGGTTTCCGCGAGCGTTACGTTCCAGGAGGACCTCGCGGAGAATAAGATCTCTAGTGGCGCATGGAAAAAATTAGGTATGGAGAATCAGTTCAAAATTCGAAAGAAAATTTAGGGGGAAGTGTAAAATTAAGCAGATTAGTACCACAATTTTTTTCCAAGAAAAAAAAATCGTGGTTTCTTTTCCAAGAAAAAAATCGTGACTTTTTTCCAAGAAAAAATTGTGCAGGGTATTTTGTTTCATATGCTTTTGTCCATGCGTCTACGCAGCTTCACATAGGGTTGAATGATTTGGCGGAGAGCTGTTTGGAAATTCAAGTTGCTCTCATGAATGAATTCATTTAAATTCTTCGTTTGTTTCCCCGACTGCGTCGCTGCACAGAAGAAATTGGTTAAAGTGATAAAATTCAGTTACCATGCCACTTATTTTTCTTCGTCTGAGTCGCTAAATTAATGTTTGTTTCGTACAATTCGCGAACACGCGAGACCAAAGCTCGTACCAAGGGACCATTGCAATCAAAGCCTACGTCCGCAAAACTTGTGCGTAAAAATTCGCGGATAACGAGGGATTATTGTACTCTTCTTACAGATACAGACATTTTCAGGAAAAGAAGACGAGAAATTAATAGAAAGAAAAAGAAAAAGACGGTGGGAAAACATTGAAAAAAGAAAAAAAAAAACAATGGCTGAGATCTACCATCATGATGGCTGATAATTCGCACCTGTAAAACAAGATGGTAAACTTGACCACACGTTGGCTAGAACAAAATGGACATTCAGTTTCAAACTTAAATTTAGGCATGTTTGGCGACTTTTTATTTCATTCAACCCAATATCTGGTCAAATTTACCTTCTTTTTTGACAGGCGCTAAAAGAGCAGACATCGTGATGACAAAATTTACTAATTTCTACTTTTTTCTGTGTAAAGTAATTCTTCAGAACCGATAAAAAATGTGGATGCAATTTCACTTGCTGTTATTGATTCAAAAGAATTCATAACTCAATCCAACGAAACAGCTCGATTGTTCAGCACCTTAGTACCATACAAGCGGGAAAATGTTAAAAGGCGGTGGGGATGACCACTATTCAAATATCCTTCTTATTGAAAGCTTTTTGTTCATAATCATTTCTTGGTGATGACAAATAAACTGAAGGAAGGGGTGGTGCTTGTACCTGCAAAAGTAGATCGCGATTTTTGATTCGTATAATAATAATCTATACTATTACAGAAGGAAAAAGATAGTTATGAAGAGAGAGGGGGCAAAGAAGAAAAACCGGATTTTATGAATGGATCAATATCGAGTCAGGTGCTCGAATAAATTTTAGCGTGACATGACACAATGTATCATTATTTATTCAGACGATGTCAACAAGCTCCCGCTACTGCTACTATTACAACTTCTGTGAAAAACTGGTTAGGGTTTTCTAAGTTTCATTCTCATACAAGACAACGTTGCCTGTTGGTGCAAGATGCATGTGCGTAGAATGTAAGACTCGCCAGATATATTTTAAAAAAAATTAGAACGATTTTCCATTAAAATCGAGATATCCTCGAAGACCATTTTTCTTTCTCTCTTCGATTCTTTTCACGTATTACTTACCCCCTAGAGTTACATTGTTCAAATCAAGCGAGTGGATAAAAATTCCTTCTTCGGGGTACTTGATTTTGCCTACATCATAAATTGAAGGTGCTGAACAAAACATTCTGTTGGATTATCCAGATTAGTTTTCTTTTATTTTCAATATGATGAACTGAACTAATTTTAAAACAGATGAAAAGTCGTCACACGTCTGTCATCGTTAATATTTGAAGATCACGAGCAATAATCAGCAGATTTTCACCCCTCTTGTAATAATTCTGGTAAGAGCATAGTATGCATAAGTTCTCAAACAACATGGTACAAGCGAGAGGAACTCTATACAGCTACGAGCTTGTTCCAACGAAAGTGCGAAGGATTCGATCAATCATCTACAAAGAGCGCTGATAAGAAGTTTCCTCTGAGTCGAGACTCGACTGTACGAAAGTAGGTGTTTCATTTGAGGTCGTTATCAAATAATCCTCAAATAACTAACCGTGGTCGGCACCGCGAACTACTGTCTTCGTGACGCTCAGTATAGTCTGCAGTCCATCTATGAGATTTATCATTTCAATGCAACGTTTCCTTCTTTCTATTTCCGACTTTTGAACATCTATCAAACACAAACACAAACTCCGGGTTCACTATATCTCCCCGCGAGCAAAATTAATTGAGCCGAAAGACACCTCATCCTCCTCAACGTTTTGAGCTGAAAATTTTCGCCCGCGCGGGAAAACTCTCTCGCTCCCTGATTAGCACTTAAATAGAGAACGTGGTAACTTGAAAAGAAGACTCTCATAGCTGATAAGAGTGTATCATGCGTGATGGCGATTTTAAGCGCATCACTTGGAGCGCACAATCGCTTGGACGGTTTAAATGGGGGTAAAGGATGGTTCAATATGTTCGCATGTGTCAGTGGCGGCTCGTGCAATTTGGCAAAAATTGTTTACCTTCGATTGAATCTCTTCGTATACAGTAATCGATTTTTGGCAAAACACTGCGATTTAATATCGAATCGATTTTTCACATAGAGTCAAATTCAGAAAAAACATTGTTGCCAAATTGCACGAGCCAGTCATAAATGCATGCTCCATTCGGAAAGGAGTTCGCGTTCCTTCTATTTTTTGAAATTTTTTTTAGCTTGCTACATCTCATCATGAGAAGTATATGATATTCGCTAAAAACACATAAATTTAAATAAAAAAGGGGGGGGAATAATTATAATTGGTCGCAAGACTTTTTATTCGTTAATAAGTTGATTTTTTTCCATGATGTACTTCTCAGTAAAAATGGTCTGCATAGTGTACATGGTCCATAACTAATTTATTACACAGCATGGATATCAACACGTAAGTACTTACGTCATATTTTCATAAAGATCCATGCAATATCCATACTACATGGAGAGTAGGTTATAATTACGTAAGTGCGGACCATACCTTCGGTGGGCTCGTTTTTGTGGAGTTGATAAAATCAATGAAACTGTCACATCAAGGAGGGAAAAATTTGAATCAAAGAAAAATTGAAGGGGGGGGGGGAATATTTTCCGCACCTTTATCACGAGTCAAAGGCAGCTGTCAAAACTGAAACAGTTTACAGTTCACCTTGGCCTCTTGGAGCTGACAACAATATTGTGAACGCTGATCCCTGCCTTTTGGATCAAGACTGTAGAAAGTTGACAGGAATCATAACGAGAATAAATTTTTGCCCTCTCTTCTCGTTGTTGGTAAGATTTTATCAGATTTCATGACTGACTCCTATCTACTGTGTAGTTTCAGTCCTTTGAAGCAAAATATTACCAATGTCCACTACACTGTACACAAGCTCCACAGTTCACGATTTCATTATCTTCACTTGGACATATCAATCAACTAGTTCGTTTTTCATCTCGAATAGCACCAACCATACTTCATCTTGCTGCAGTTCTCGTAGACTCGTAGAGTCGGTTATCTACCTCGAGTAAGTCCATCTTTTGATGAATGAAAATTGTTGAACGGTCGGTAGTGGCAGGTAGGTAGCCGAGGACAATTAAGTGATTCGACTACATTAAAAGACAGGAGACTGAAACCATCGTAAGAAGAACGTATAAAGTATCGAGACGTGTTGGAAGAAGATCAACGGAAGGAAAAGCAAACAAGAGAAAAAAAAAAGAAGAAGAGGAGACCGCTGTGAATGGGTGGGGTGTGGGGGGGAGGGAAAGGGGTGAGAGAAGGGGTGGGGGGAGGGGGTGGAAATGGTGCATTGTTCGAACCAACCTCTCGTGGCATATCACAACCGCGGTCAAGAAGCTGCGACACGATTCAAACAAACCAGTCGCTGGTTTACGGTCAACGGTGGAAAGCTTTGATGGTGGATGGAAGGCGCGCGGTGGTCACCGGTTCATTGGTATTCCAGGTGGTAGATGGTTAAAGCAAGCGTGGTGTGCTGTGTGCTTGCGGTAGCCACTCTCGAGCCTAATGGTGCATGGACAGGATCTCTTCCATCTCTCTCATTGCCCCTTTGAATGTGAGAGTAGAAAAAGGATAGAATGAGGAGGTTTTATCCCCTAGTCTATCCTTGTCAAACATACGGACTACGGAGTGTTTCAATGGAGAAAAGAGAGAGATAGAGAATTTCTCTCTTCCGTTGCGCTACTGCTAGAGCCAATTCAACTCGCGCCGAGCGAGGATCTGCAGTCTGCACAGTAGCGATTTAAGGTGGGAGGCAATCGCTGAAAGCTGTAAATCTGCTTCTGCGTTTCCAGCTCGTGCAAGAATGTTGTTATTTGTCCGTTTTATTTTTCCTCTTGTTCTTTCTTGGCTCCTTTTTATCCTCCGTTCTTTAGTTGCTTATTTTTCTCACTCGAACCAACTTGCTTCTTTCTACTCTGTCCTATACTTACGAGAATTTTTAATATTCCGAAGAAAGCTTCGATCGAAATTCCTTGACACGCCAACAGGCCTGCACAATTAAATCAGTAATAAAGATGCTGTGGCTATCAGACTCAGAATCAAAAGCGCAACTATAAAACAGTGTTTTCATGGGGGTGGGCCGGTGGGGATTGTTCTTGGGCCTGTGACAAACATTTGCTACAGTTATGGGGGGGGGGGGTCTATACAACTACACTGATGTAAAGTCACGTGAAAATGACGTTGGGAGTAGCAGGCAAATTCCAAAATGTAGTCACAAACTCAAGAAATGCGTACAACAAAATTCCTGCCTGGTGGTGTCCCATCTATCCTAAATTGTCTATGCTGAGAAAAGCGATTCATCACAGAGAAAGCTGAAAGAGAAGGAGTGGTCCGCGGGGCACATGAAATTTAGTGTCGAGGTTTGACACCCCCCCCCCCCCCCCCCCCGGTATTTTGGAATTCTTTCAACCGGCGCCTGTGAAAACGCTTTGAATTTTCATTTCATAAAAATGTTGGCAATGATAGATTATTGAAGTAACATCCTTTCGATCAACGATTGTGTGTGTTCAGTTTTTCACGTTTATAGGAGGAAGATGAAATTTCCTCTCATTTGCTCCTCTCGAGATTGAGGAAAGAATTGCGAGATTAGAAGGGGCTCCCGCACAGAAAACTAGGGTGGGTGGAGAGCGAGGCGGGGGTGGTGGTGAAATGAAGAGAGGGAGTTGGTGGTGGTGGGAGGGGGCCGTGATGGTGGAGGGGGGAAAGGAGAGGGCAACAGATGGATCTTGAGGTGGAAAAGAAAATAGGAGAGGAATTGAACAAGAAATAGGAGGCTAAGTTTGATATGCAGATTGCAAGTTCTCTAATAAAGAGATTCTCATTTAGAGCTTTTAAGAATCAGAGACCACAGAAGCAAATAAAGTTACCCCGAGATCAACTAGTATGCTAATAATATGCAAATTTCAACCTAAAACGCGCTGGCGGTAGCGGGACAGCCGATGGCGGAGGATTCGGTGGAAAGTTCAGAGTGAGCGAGGGGCTAAAGGCAGAGAAGAGGGAAGTGGGGAGGGGGGTTGCGCTGAGGATTCCGAGTTGTCTGAATTGGAAGAGCACAAAATGAAATTGTATAGATATTGGGTGTCTAAATTTGCGTTTTTTGGCTGGAGATGATTACGAGGAGTCACGTGGGGTGATGGAGCCTCAGATAAATGGATAAAGAAAAGAAGATTGGAAAATTCTTTGCAGTTGAGAGGCATAGCGATTTTTTTTATCAGGATATTGGATACAAATTTAAAGTTTCAAATTAAGCCTCATAAAAGTGGACTTGCCGTAGTCGCACAGTAGAAGCATTTTGAGCATTGGGTGCTGACATAGTAGCGGTGCTTGATTCCGAAATGCACCGCAATCAGAGAGTGATTGCTTAGCATAGAGTTTCGACTTGTTGCTAATTATAACCACTCACCGATGCATTTCGAAAGCATGCAATCAGCACTAAGTACTACTTGTCAGAACTCAATACTCAAAATGCTTCCGCTGAAGTCATCATAATGTGTCGCGAGATAGATAGAGGACGAATAGCAAGAGTTTTAGCGGGCCAGACGAGTTTTCTCCCTTCCTCTTGTCTCAAATCTGTCGGAAATCTGAGAATGCTGCAGTTCCGGCAGTCTTCTCTCTGGATAGTGACTAGGGTCATGAAAATTTGTTTGAGCTAAATGCACCAAACGAATAAAATACATTAATGTTTTTTTGTTTTTGTTTTTTTTTGTTTTTTGTTTTTTTTTTGTTTAAACTCGGTTATAAAACCGGATTTAAATTGATAGGATGGAAATATCAAGTCCTATCAAATTGCACTATTATAAGTTGAAAAATCGTCTAACTATAGTGCAAGTGCTGAGGGAGGCAGCTTGCTGACTTCTATTGTGTATAAGAAGAGGAACATTCAGATCTCGAAGTCCATTGGAGAATGACTTGGGAGTAATTCCAGTTACCGACAGGACCATCGGGATAATCTTGACGTGTTCTTGTCCCCAAACTATCTTTATTTCTACCGCAAGTGGGCTGTACCTGCTTTGACATCTTCTTTTCATATTTTACTTGGATATTAGTATCGTTCGGGATCGAAATATCGATAAGGAACGTTTTCTTCGTTGCCTTAAGAACAAGTGTAATGTCAGGTGTATTAGCTTCGATGGTGCGACCTGTTGAGATAGAGCGGTCCCAGTACAATTTCACAAGCTCGTTTTCAAGCATGGTCTCTGGCGTATATTGATAATATGACACGTTCTCGCTCTCTTTTGCCAACCCATATTTCCGACTAAGCTGTAGGTGGAGAATTTTTGCAGCATTGTTATGTCTGCATGTACAGGGTGTCCGGTAAGTCCCGGAACGGCTGCACCATTTCTTTATTTACGCAGATAAAAAAACCAAACTTTGGGAATGTTCCTAGATAAAAAAAAACTACTTTTTGGGGGGGTCAAAATTTTGGTCGCCCCTCCCGGGGGGGCGGGGGCGCCCCTAACTTTTTTTTTTCAAATGGCAACCCCTATCTTGTGATACCTCATTCGAAAGAGGGTAAAAAACTAAGCATTTTGGCGCAAACCGCATGTCGATATCTCTTTTAGTATTCGAGATATCGAACTTCAAAATCTATGGAAACCCATTTTAAAAAAATCATAACTCTTATTCAGAAAGTCGCTATTTAAAAAACTAGGGGTCTAAACTACTCTACATAACAAGCTCTTTCCAGGGAAAAACATATCTTCCCAAAAAAATTAACTTACAGTTTTTGTTTTTTTTTTTCCCGCCAAATTTTTTTAAAACGTTTTGGCGGGAAAAAAAACAATAACTGTAAGTTAATTTTTTTGGGCAGAGGTGTTTTTCTCTAGAAAGAGCTTGTTATGTAGAGTAGTTTAGACCCCTAGTTTTTTAAATAGCGACTTTCTGAATAAGAGTTATGATTTTTTTAAAATGGGTTTCCATAGATTTTGAAGTTCGATATCTCGAATACTAAAAGAGATATCGACATGCGGTTTGCGCCAAAATGCTTAGTTTTTTACCCTCTTTCGAATGAGGTATCACAAGATAGGGGTTGCCATTTGAAAAAAAAAAGTTAGGGGCGCCCCCGCCCCCCCGGGAGGGGCGACCAAAATTTTGACCCCCCCAAAAAGTAGTTTTTTTTTATCTAGGAACATTCCCAAAGTTTGGTTTTTTTATCTGCGTAAATAAAGAAATGGCGCAGCCGTTCCGGGACTTACCGGACACCCTGTATATTCAAGCGCAGTTACTATTATTATTATTATTATTATTATTATTATTATTAAAAATGACGGCTCTGCACGTGGCAGAGCCGTAGCCAGGAAGCCCACTTTCTCTCTCCCTCTGCCCTCTCAAATACATGTGTTAGAAAAAGGTGGAGAGTGGGGCTCTCAATTGACTTTACTCTTTAGCCCCTATAATCTATATCTGCCTTTTTCTAACACATACCTGCATTTAGGGTTACCAACTGGCAATTTGAAAAAGCCGGACTTTCGGCCGCAAAAAGCCGGACTTTTCGTCAAAAAGCCGGACATTTCGAAGAAAGGAATTTCGCAAAATTTTCGGCTCCTGAAAGACATAAACTAAGCGTTTTCGTTCGAAATAATCAATGTTAATGTGATTTTCATAAGACTAAGCAACTATATTAAACAAATTTTTAGCATAATGCCTTCCTGCAGTTAACGAATGTGTGATGGAGATGGAGGGGGATCGATGAACAAACAAGTCAGCAACCCCCTTCTAAAAACACCCTTCATTTACACCGAAACATCCGAATGCTAATAGAATGTATACAACTTTTATGAAGTCCTTGCATGCAATTTTTTGCTATTTATAGATTCGAAAGGAATTAAATTGAATTAAGAAAATTCATATAGAATTAAACACACATGGATAGGATTAGAAAAGAAAATCCAAATTCTAAGAGTGAAAAATTTAATGTAGAATCTTACATTTTTAAGTAAGTACCTGACGCCAAGTCGTGAATTTGCGGCGGTAGCAAACCTCTTTTCTCTTTCTTTTTTTTTTTGTCCCTTTTTCCTCCTTTTTTTCCACATTTTTGGGCCTTATATCATTAAACTCAAAAAAGCCGGACATTTTCCGAAATTTCAAAAATCCGGCCGTACGCCGGACATGTCCGGCAAAAGCCGGACGGTTGGTAAGCCTACCTGCATTATCAAATGGGAGAAGAGAGATAAATACAAATTCCTGGTTTTGGCTATGATATACGAGGAGTAGAAAAATTGAGTAAATGTCCGCGGGGTCGGTCGTAGTTGTACTTATTGCGGAAAAACGGAAGCATGTCAGACATAAACCCCTTAAAAACCTCGGGAAAAACCTTATTTTTGCCAGTTTAGACCCCACAGCACCTTTTATACCCCTCCGGTTACATCTGTCAGTATTCCGGTTCGGAGAAAACTAAACAAAATTCTCTTTATTGTAATTGGATTTTTTAATTTTTTTCCGGAAAGTCCGACGGTTTAAATAGGAGAAAGCACTATATTACCGAATTCTACACTTCACCGCTGGTTGCGCATAATTTAACGGTACGCACGTCGCGTCGCGTCACTAAGGTTTTGTCCACTGAGCATCATCGTAAAATTTAAAATTTGGCAACAACTTACTACAGTAGTCTCCCGTTATAACGACTACCGTTATAACGAGAAACTCGTTATAACGAGCAAATCGGTCGGTCCCTTGAACTTCCTATGTTAAATGCATGTATTTTCCTCTCAGTATAGCGAGCGCGGCAACAGTGCGTCTCTCTCTATAACGAGCGACTGGCGGTCCAAGACACCGGCTGAAAACCGCAATCAGACGGGTCGAAGTGCAGTTTATCAATGTTTTAACGTGTAAATTTCGTGTCTCAATGTTTTAACGTGTAAATTTCGTGTATCAATGTTTTAACGTGTAGTTTTCGTGTCTCAATGTTTTAACGTGTAATTTTCGTGTAAAAAAAAAAAAAAAATCGTGCGGACGTGGCTGTTGACGTTCTTTTAACGTTTAATCTTCGTCAATAAGAAAATGTCTAAACGCAAAAGATTTGGAGTTGAAGAAAAATTTGCAATTATTCAAGACCTCGAAAATGGCATGCGCTCAAAGGATGTGTGCTCCAAATTTGGCATTACGTCCTCAACTGTTGCAACGATCAAGAAGAGCCGCGACCAAATTGTGGTAGCATACAGTGAGGGGCTAAGTTTTAAGAAACTACGACGACCACAGCATGTGGAATTGGATGAAGCGATGTTTACCTGGCTCAGTCAAAAACGGTCTCAAAATTTGCCACTTAATGGACCCATTGTAAAAGCAAAGGCGGAATCATTCGCAGCTCAACTTGGTGTAATTGACTTTAAAGCTTCAGAAGGTTGGTTGTCTAGATTCAAGCACCGGCACGAACTTTCCTTCGGACAAGTTAGCGGAGAAGCTAAATCAGTCAACTCTGAAGTCGTTAAGTTTTTTCGTGTTTCTTCGTGATTTTTCAGGTTCGTCCGGGCGACTCTCATTATAACGAGACTCCCGTTATAGCGAGAAAATCGGCCGGTCCCTTGACTTCTCGTTATAGCGGGAGACTACTGTATCTCCATACAAATCTTTGTCAAAAAATCGATTTTTAGTGACACATATTGTAGCCAGATGGCACGAGCCTCCACTGGTTTGAGGTCAATCACAAAATGTCCACCCCAGTGTCACTCTTTAAACCGTCAAACGTACCAATGAAGCAAAGCCTCATTTCAATCCTGACTTAATTACTAAGAGATAAACACCCTGGTAAAAATGGTCCGTGCCGGTCCATACATGGATGTCCGTACACGGTGAATTGGGACACGGACATCCATGCAGGTCCATGGACCAAATGTCCATGGACAGGGAATCCATGGACCAGCTGTCCATGGACAGGGTATCCATGGACCGGGTGTCCATGGACATCCCAGTGGTCCGTGTCCCAATTCACCGTGTACGGACATCCATGTCACATATATCCACTGACATGAGTGAGGTCCATGGACGTTCAAGGAGCGCACGTTCTCTTGCACGTTCCCGTTACACGAAGGATCAGGAACCTATGAAAAGGGTGTGATGTAAAATGCATGCAAAAATATAATTGCAGAAATTAAATAAATCTTCTCATTTTCAAATAAATAGCAGGTAATGTAAATTAGTTAACATTTAAAAGATCACTCACCAAAATGACTGATGTCTGACTCCAAATGATTCTGTTCACTTCATTTATCACACTTAGTTTCCTTACTTAAAGGTAAAACTTTTCACGGAGCACCGATTCCATAAAATAACAGCCAGCGGAAACACGAGAAAATTAAAGGATTCAAAATTTCCGCACAATCTATGGCGCTGATATGTTCTGATGTACATTTGTTAAGAAACTGCTAAATTTTGCGGCTCTAGTATTTTCAAGTTGTGCTCAGAAACAACTTTGTCAATGCTTGCTTCATATGAAGTTTTCACTCAAAGTTTTAATGCCTTAAGCGCGCCCTAAGGCCAAATACTCGCCTACTGAAACCTAGTTCAGATTAAAACTTTCTTGCTGATGCATCAGAAACCTCAAAATTCAACAGTCTCTTGACTAAAGAATATCCGCGTGTTCATTTGATTGTAGGAAAAAGCGATTCACCGCACTTAGAAACTTGGGTAACTTCAACCATTTACAATCTTAACCATTTCGGATAAGAACACTAAAAATCAGTCCATACACAGAAAAAACACAGAGCTTTCAGGAGCCTTATTGCATCTTTGTGCAGCAGCAGTCAAGATTATGGTCAGCTAACTTTTTTCCAGGATTTCTGTCGTCAAATGATTGGAAACCGATGATTTGGTGGCGATGATTGAAAGCTTCACTGCCGCTATCCTGTGACCACATAACTAAGAATTTCATTCACAAGTTGATATGTTACAGGTACTTCAACAGTAAAAGATGACACGTCAACCTTCTGTCTGAAATAGGAGGCGCACACTCTGAAAACATCAAGAGATCTTGGATTAGTTCTTAACATTTGACTCCAAAGGAAAATGAGGTAAAATTGAAGAACAATTGAGTAAGTAACAGTAAAGAGGCATCAAGAGGCTGAATCTTAAGGTAGAGTAGATGATTTTGAAAGAAAGGTTTAGACAATGATTCAAAATTTGAATTTCGTGTTCAACGCTCTGAGTTTCTCTTGCTGGAGATGATAGGCAAGGACTCACAACTAACAATGGCACTGAGTTGGCACAATTGCACAACGCATTGAGTTACCAGAGCCGCACAAGCACAGAAATAGTTTCGAGAGGGGCTGCTGTATTTTCAGACCTATCATAGCCTATACCCTGATCTAACCTAACCTCAAGGTTTATTGCTTGAGTAGGGGATAGCGGCCTGATAACTAGCCGTAAGCGAAATGTCACACATGCTAGAGCAGGACCATTTTGAGTGTCGGGTTCTGACTAGAAGTGGTGCCTGCTTCCGAACTGCAGCACAGCGCATCGGTAAGTGGTTGTCTACAAAGAGTTTCGACTCATTGCTATAGTCATACACTCTCCGATGCGTGTTGAAAGTTGATGCAGTTCCGGAGCAGGCACCACTACTTGTCAGAACCAAATACTCGAAATTCCTGCTCTATCCAAATGGAAACCTCTACACAGGGGGGTTTGTTCTGTCTACATAGGCTAATTTACTTTTATTGGAGTTCGCGCTTGTCTTATAGTGACTTCAAGTGGGAAGTAAACATATCAGCTAGGTCAACTGTCGAGATTCGAGAAACAAGGCTGAGGTTTAAGATTGCTTGTAATGCGTGATTGCTGACTCCTCAAGGCAAAAAAGAAGAGCAGCAAACATAGGCTCTAATTCTCTGAAACTGATCGATCAAACACTGAAATGCTGAATATGGTTGAGAATATTTCAGTGTGTTCCATTCAGTCAATGCAGGCGTTAGGGCCAGGACAAAAACAGATACTAACTACTTACTTACAAAGAATGGAGTGGTTCAAGGACAGAAGACAATTTCTCGAGAAAGTATTTAGCTAACAAAGTGTTGAATTGACTAGAATTACTACTTATAATAAAGATAAATGCCTAAGCATGAGGCATGCGTCCTTCTCAACTTCAAGCGTGCATCAGCCAATATGGCCGTCACCATAGAGGAATGACGGAACAGAGATTACTACGCGCAGAAGAAGTGTACGGCTTTTTGCATCCGAGCGTTGCATCGAAGTCGCATAACGCAATCTGATTGGTCGAGTCTTGTCGAGAGTAATAATGGTGTTGTTTTGTTACGACTCCGAAAAGAAAAATGCCACAATAATGCAACACCGGTGGCGAGATATGTAATGCGTAGTCTATGGTTTTCAAGTCAGAGGTTAGTTTACGAAAAACATAAACATGACTAATAATTAATGCGAAGAAATCTTTACGTTTTACATTATTTATTCCTTTGGTTGGATACTGCCTGCATTTAACAAAATCTGTGTAATCTGCAAGGTGAGACATTTCTAGCCTATCTTTTACTCTCTGTTTATGAACCTCAACAAACTAAAAAGTTAGATCTCTT
Organism: Trialeurodes vaporariorum; assembly: GCA_011764245.1. Classification (NCBI taxonomy): domain Eukaryota; kingdom Metazoa; phylum Arthropoda; class Insecta; order Hemiptera; family Aleyrodidae; genus Trialeurodes; species Trialeurodes vaporariorum. The sequence continues at coordinate 31,391,306 of VMOF01000001.1, forward strand.
TTTACCTTTGAGCCATTTGTTCGGACAAAATAGCTTTTCTGCAGTGGTGAACTTAGTGGAAAAAGGGGACCAAAGAAGTAAGAAATTCATAGCAGTTGGTTCCATTTGTTACAACTAGATGAGCTAATCTGCTTTTGCACATAGCTGTCCTGACCAAGTTAAATGCAAGTTCTTTATCAGACCTTAAACATCTGCGGAAACTAAGGCGCGTGAAAGGTTGGAATGCTTGACACAAAATTCAATGTAGGAGATGATTTCTAAACCAGTCTCTCAAAAACCATGGCTGCATCTTGAGACTTCTACTCTTGCATTCCTCTGTACCGTTACTTACTTAATCTTTCTTTTGTTTTTGCCTCGATCTGAATCAAGTTGGAAGAAGGTTCAACTTCAGTACATAACCCCACTTTATGAGATGTGCGTATCTGATTGGTCGGCATAGGATGAACTGAAGTTGTGACTTCTTGTGTTATCCTACTTGATTCGGCTCCTGAAACCAAATGTCGCCTGCTGTTCAGTGGAACTTATCCGTTTTCTCTTTCTTTTCAGAGGGTGCTCTGTTGAAATTCCTGTAACATAAAACAACGTGTAAAAATCTCAGTTACTTTGTGACAGGATATAGCGACAGAGAAGCTTTCAATCATCATTTGCAAATCATCGGACCATGGAGATGTTGGCAAAGAATCAACTGATTTCAGTGATAGCTGTTGTCGTAAGACACACGGTTCCTAAAAATTGCGTGTGTCTTTTCCGCATTTCCTGAGTGTTTCAGTGTTCTGATCTGGAAAATTAGTAAGAATTAAAATACAAGTGATCAAAGTGTCTTAAATGTGGTGAGTCTCTGTGTTTTCTACGACCGGATAAAAGAGCCTTTCAGTGCCATTGAGAGTGCAGAAATTTCGTACCCTTCGTATTTTCATCACAATTTAGAGCTGTGATACGCTTAGTGTCAGTTTCATCTAAAATAAGGGAATTAAGTGAAGTGAAGTGAAGAGAAGTGAAGAGAATCTGCTCTAAATAGGCGTTTTCAGGTTGTTATCCTCTACTAAGGTGAGTGATCATTTTACTGTTACTGATTCTTTGCATGCGCCCATTTTTGTTTTCTATCGCTGACATATCTGGAAAAAATGGGAAATGTCTGTGCTCTCACGAGAGAGCATGAGACACTTTTACCAGGCTTCCTAATTTGTTCATACAAAACTGAAAGTATCCTATTAACTGAAAAAACATAGATCTCTCTTGGTTGTGAAATAATCGTAGGAAACAGATAGTTGACCAGGGGCGTGCCGGGGGGTGGGTACCTTTGCCCTGATGGGCGGCAAAATCAGGGGGAATACAAGCAAAGAAAAAGAAAGTATCACTGAAGGCGGCAAAGTCAATGTGCACAGACAAAAGAAAGTCATAAATTTCATAATTTTAAGGGGCAATTTGTGGAGGGCTGCAAAATTTCCATCTTGCCCTCCCCGCTCTCTAAGAACCTCAGCACGCCCGTGTACTTGACAGTTCTTTGTCAACTTCTGTTAAGGGGTGTGTTTGTCCTCTGCGCAGGACCTTATGAGCGATGCAAGCATTAGAGAGGGGCCAATGTACTATCAAACCAGTGGCGTCGCGTGCAATGTAGCAACGCTGCGTTTAGTCCATTACAACACACGAAAAGTATCGATCCAAGGGAGTGCACTGTGCACCTCCATTAGTTTGACCTTTTCCACGAATTTAAACGGACAAAATGCAATGTTTCCAAATTGCACGCGACGCCACTGTATCAAACGCTAAATTGTAGGCAGTCCAGAATTCGAGATTGGTGATAAATCCACATGTAATCAAATCAATCATCTGCACTCCCTGTGCATTCTTTACTGTCAAAACTACTGCGTTTGCTAGTACCTTCATAGTATATGTATAGCCGTATGGAAGTGAACCTGAAAGTGTGTAAACAAAGACCTACCTTTGCGCCTTTGAGTCCCGATCAAAACATGGAATATGATGATAATTAAAAAAATTAATCAACTCTAAGAATCTGGGAACGCAATTATTACCATCATAGAGAATAATTGCCTGACCTATTAGACTGCCACAAAATTCCTGGAGAGGAGTGTTGCAGGACATCCATTGAGCGTTCATGAAAGTGTTGTCAAACATTTATGCAAGTGTTGTTGAACATGATCTTGATGTGAATGAATGTTCATGAACTTTATCGAACGTTCATCTTCTGTTCATGAACTTCATCGAACGTTCATGTCAAGTTCATGAACGTTCAAGTAATCTCCATGAACGTTCAAGTAATGTTCATGAACATTACATGATCAATTTTTAGCATAATTCCCTTGGTACCCTGACAAAGATGTCTTTAAATTGCGTTCATTAATATGGCGCTCTCGACGCTCGGGACCGAAGATTTTTTGGGCCCTGGTGAATATTAAAAATCAAGTAAACCCTGAAAATTTTCTCCAGGGGCGTCATTTCGCGTTCGGATTGGGGGGGGGGGCAACAATGTAATGACTCTTATTCTTTTTTTCTTTGTTTTTCTTTTTTTTTTGCTGCTCAATTTTAGTCCTATTATATTAATACGTTCTAACAACGTTTTAGACGTTTCGTTTTAGTTCGAAACTTGAAAGAAGGAGGTCAGCACTTTTTTACTTTCATCCGATCCGGGGGGGGGGTATCAGTTTCCGACCCCACCTGCCCCCCTCATATGACACTACTGATTTTCGCAAGTGCAGAGAAAATTGCAAATTTTTCCAAGTGCAAAGTTCCAAGTCGAAAGAATATAATTATACTCTAAAGTTCAATTAAGTTGAAATTTCTCATAAGTTTAATAGAGTCTATAAAATTTTTTCAAGCCTCGACCGTCCAATTCTTAAAAGTTTAGTCCCAATTTTTCCCAGTTCGAAAATGTTGAAAAAAAATGTTCAAGCTTAAAAAAGTCTAAAATCTTAAAACTGTAAAAATATTTCAAGTACGTCCTAAACCTTTGAAAATTGTTCAGAGGTCCTGAATTGTTGGAAAGTTCAAGTCTCGAAATAAAGAGTGACGTTTTATCCAAGTCCAAAAATGTTGAATAAAAGGTTTGAAGTCCAAAACAAGTCCAAAATCGATGAAAATGTTTGAGGTCCAAAAGTTGAAAATGCGCGGTTTGAGGTCTCTAAAATGTTGAAAATCTGTCCAAGTTCCAAACTGTGATATTTTTCCGAAGTCCGAAAAATAATGACCAAGTCGACCCGAACTGAACGGTCCATGGACCAGTAAAAGGATATCCATGACAGGTAAGGAGGTTCATGGATTTGCAGGGGTGCACACGAAGGTGTCCATGGACACAAACGATAAGCTTTATATCAATAGCATGGATGTCCATAGACCGCTAAGCATGTCCATGGGCTGGTATGGGTGTCTATATGAAGGGGTCCATGGACATTCGTGAAGGTACACGGACACCCCTGCTGGTCCATGGAGGTGTCCATGGACCGGTAAGCATGTCCATGGACCGGCATGGATGTCCATATGAAGGTGTCCATGGACATTCGTGAAGGTACATGGACATCTCTGCTGGTCCATGGAGGTGTCCATGGACATGCATGGATGTCCATGCATTTTTGCATGGACCTGCATGGATGTCCATGCATTTTTGCATGGACCGGCATGGACCATTTTTACCAGGGCAATGCAACTAGCGATCTTCAACTCTTGATATTTGCGTGAAGTTGTTATACTCGCATTTAAGTGAACAAAACTCAACTCCTTAAGAGATGTCATTGACGCATTTGCAGTGGAAGCTCGAGTTGTTTGGCAACCATGTTTTTGTGCCATTGAACGTATCGATTGAAGCATCGATTTTTCAGGGATTCGGCGAATTTCCTGAAGATCGATTACTATACGTGGATTTAAATGGAGAGAATCTGTTGTTGCCACATTTCACGAGCCGCCTTTGGACATTTGTCTCCCTATGATCGATTTCGAATAAAATTTCACAAGAGTGGAAACGCAGGCAACAATGGTAAGGCCAGTTGAAGCTCGAACTTTTGAGTTTACCTCCTCATAATTAAGCGTGTAAGAAGGAGAGAAAGATTTAAGGAAAACATTTTGCCTTTTTTTTCAACGGGAATAGCATTATTCAAATTACCTGAACAAGTAATCTATTTATCCATTAAACCGAGCACAGCTTTACCAAGCCTGTGCGTATTTATTCTATTGTTTTGCCAAAAGCTTGCTTTGCACTCCTTC